>CAVNYN010282318.1:0-35671 GCA_963692815.1 Nyctanthes arbor-tristis | reverse complement strand
AATCTCCAACTGAAATATAACTGCATTTTCTGGATTTTTCGAGTTTGAATTACCATTTTGTATTGACTAGCTAATACAGTCTCGCTATGAAAATAGATCATACTTCAAAAATAAAGCCTAATTGCTCACGTAGCTCTACATTTTTGGAGCTTTTATCTATCGATTTAAAAAATTTCCTAGTCAATAGACTACGTACTAATATTTGTACTATATAATATATCTATACAGATAGTAGTACAAATCAAATAGTGAACAATCTTTTATTTGATTTTATTTATTATTACTGTTAGAATTACCATGATTACGTTTTCTTATCGCTATAAAAGTTAGTAATCTAATTCTGAAATATTACCCCATTTCGCTTAATATGGGGTTTGTTCAGGCCCCTCGGTCTGGTACGTATCAAATATATATTTCAATAAACAGTGATAATAAAAATCCCAAGAATGACACGCAACATGCATGTTTACGTTAAAATTAGGAAAAGTTTTTTTTCAACTTGTTAAATTTTGAAACTTTTTTTTTTCCTTTTTTGAAAAGGAGAAATTATTCTCCATTCACATAATGTTAATTAGTCATATATAACAGAGATGCTCAAGAAAGTAAGGTGCCTTATTCCAAAATCCAAAACATAAAACTATTATGAGAAAAAGATTGCCTGACAAGCTAATGAGCCGGGGAGTTTGCTTGGCAACTAATAAATTAAACTCGACCACAAATCCCCCGTTGTACTAATAACAGCTTTGTGGTATTGAACAATGACCCCAAACTCAGAATGATCCATTTCATCGTAATAGTGGAGTCTACTACTATACTAATAGTTATCTATGCATGTGATCCTAACTAAGGACTGCCCCCCGTCCTCAAGTTTTAATAACCCTCCAAACATTTGACTGGATTATTCTGTTAAACCTACACACTTGATGGGTGATGATTAAACAATTCATATATGAGACAACTTGCATATAGGGGAAAAATCATATGTAAGTTGTCCAATTATCACCCACTATGTGTGTGTATGACGGGTGACTAATTTTTCACAATCCCCAAGTATTATTATGAGAGTTTGTTACATGAACAAAACAACATATAAAAAATATAACAAAACTGACATGTGGCACAATTTTTTTCTAACACATCACATCACTTTTACATCAACACTAATTACTTATGTCTATTTTGTTACCTTTTTTGTCTCTTCTTTTATCTACTTAGAATTTTCTTATTATTATATATGTATATATGCAACAAGACAACGAGAGCTTATACAAACAACTGTTACTAGAGAATTAGATTCTCACCATCTAGTCATCACTTAACGAAGAAGAACAAGATACTTTATTTACGTTCAAATTCGAAAAAAGTCTACTTCGACTTGTTAAACTTTGAGATTTTTTTTTTATTTTGGCTTTTTTCAAAAAGGAGAAATTATTCACATCAAGTTAGTCATATACAAGAGAGATGCCTCAAGAAAGTAAGGTGCCTTATTTCAAAATCCAAAACATAACACTATTATAAGAAAAAGATTGCCTAACAATCTCATGAGCCGGGGGAGTTTGCTTGGCGTCTAACAAATTAAACTCGACCACAAATCCCTTCTTGCACTAATAATAGCTTTGCGTTATGGAACAATGACCCCAAACTCAGAATGATCCAATTAGGTTGAAATAGTGGAGTACTATACTAATAGTTACACTACTAGAAAACACGTCAGCACTGACGGCAAAAATCCATCGGTAATGGTCAAAATCCATCGGAAAAGTATGTTGCCGACGAGGAAAATTTGGTTAGAAAATCCATTGGAAATCTCGTTGTCGGTGATTTGCTACGGACAATCCATAGCAGTCAGTAATCACCTACGGCAAAACATTGTTGGTAATTTCTGACGACTTTTGCTGGCCGTCGGTAAATTCTGATGGCTATTAGATTCTGTCAGTATTTACCGATGGGAAGTCTGTCTATCTGTCAGTGATCAACGACGGACGACGTAACCTATTGAAAAAAAAAATCTAATTTTAAAGTCATCTTACCTAACCCGAGCCCATATCCAGCAACCCGCACATGTAAAGAAACTTAATTTCCTCACTATTTTTGCAAGGGGAACCCCTTACCTCAAGGTTGGGGGCTAATTCCCAACCACTGGACTATTAATCATTCTTGTTTTTTTTTTTCATGTATAATATATTTAACATATATTCTATAGTTTTGCAATTTAAAAAATAAATAATATTATTATGCATTAAAAATTTATACACTAGTTTTACAAATAATGAAAGAACCAAGTATTTGCAGGGATCACTAAAGTTTTTATTATATATATGTTTTTATTTGAGTAACCAAGTAAAATTTTTTGTATACTTAATTATTAAGAGTAGAAAAATTTGGATAACATGTTTTGATGAGTAATTTTGATGAATGTAATTTTATATATCAATGTAAAATTATATAAATCATATTCACATAATAATTTTAACGAATAAAATTGTATAAAATATTTAAAAAACAAATTATAAATTGTTAAATTTCATAAATTAAAACATACGCCTATTTCACCATATCATTTAATAATTCTTAGAAATTATTAAAAATGTTGAATATTCCCGATGGCCTAGAAATCGATTGGGAATTGCTGACGGCATGGCCTGGAAAACCGGTCAGAAATAGCCAACGATAGGTAAAATCCATCACCGACAGTCAAATGATACCGTTGGTACTTACTGACGGTTGTCGGGTGTCAATCAGTACTTAGCGAGGACCGTTGGCTGCCGTAGGTAATTACCGACGGCTTCCGGTTACAGTAAGGAAATACAGATGACTAGCTAGGCCATCGGTAAATACCGACAGTAGAGGTTTTCCGTCAGAGTTTACGGACGAAAAAGGTCTTCTGTCAGTATTTACCGACTGCCTGGCCAAGTTATCGGTATTTCCCGACAGCACCTCCTGTCGCCGATAATTTCTGACAGGATTTTTTTCCATTAGAAATTGCCGATGGATTTTTATCAACCGTCGGTAACTACCGACGGATTGTTGTCCATCATAATTTTGCCATCGGTATGGGCGTTTTTTCTTGTAGTGTTATCTATGCTTGTGATCCTGACTGAGGACCGGCCTCAGACCTTTAGTTTTAGTAACCCACCAAGCATTTGACCAGATTATTTCATTAGACAATCATCACCCACTATATGTGTGCATGACAGATGATCAATTTTACACAATCACCACATATTATTATATATATGCATATATATGCAATAAGACAACGAGAGGTTATGCAAACATCTGTAACTAGAAAATTATATTCTCGCCATCTAGTCATTACTTAAAGAAGAAGAACAAGATACTTTGTTTATGTTAAAATTCGTAAAAGTTTATTTCAACTTGTTAAATTTTCTATTTTTGAAAAGGAGAAATTATTCTCCATTTACATCAAGTTAGTCATATATAAGAGAGATGCCTCAAGAAAGTAAGGTCCCTTATCCCAAAATCCAAAAAGCCTCAAGAAAGTAAAGTCCCTTATCCCAAAATCCAGAATATAGCACTATTATAAGAAAAAAAAACTACCTAACAAACTCATAAGCAAAAGGGAGTTTACTTGGCATCTAACAAATTTAACTCGACCACAAATTCCCTGTTGCACTAATAACCGCTTTGCGTTACTGAACAATGACTCCAAACTTGGAATGATCCAATTTGGTCGTAATAGTAGAGTCTATTACTATACTAATAGTTATATATGCGTGAGGTCCTGACTGAGGACCGGCCCCAGTTCTCTAGTTTTAATAACCCACCAGACATCTGACCGGATTATTCCATTAAATGTACATTTGATGGGTGAGGTTTATACAATTCATGTGTGAGACAACTCATATATATGGCACAAATAATATGTAAGTTGTCCAATCATCACCCACTATGTGTGTATGACGGGTGATCAATTTTACACAATCTCCACATATTTTATATATAAATATATAAAACGAGAGCTTATGCAAACATCTGTAACTAGAAAAATTAAATTCTCGCCATCTAGTCATTACTTAACGAAGAAGAACAAGTTACTTTGTTTGCTTTAAAATTTGAAAAAGTTTATTTCAACTTGTTAAATTTTGAGACTTTTTTTTTTCTTTTTTTTTTTTTGAAAAAGAGAAATTATTCTCCATTCATATCAAGTTAGTCATATATAAGATAGATGCCTCAAGAAAGTAAGGTGCCTTATTCCAAAATCCAAAACATAACACTATTATGAGAAAAAGCCTGCCTAACAATCTCATTAACTGGGGGAGTTTGCTTGGCATCTAACAGATTAAACTAGACCACAAATCCCATATTGCACTACTAACAACTTAGTGTTATTGAACAATGACCCCAACTCCAAATAATCCAATTTGGTTGTAATAGTGGAGTCTACTACTATATTAATAGTTACCTATGCGTGTGATCCTGACTGAGGACCGCCCTGAGTCCTCAAGTTTTAATAACCCACCAAACATTTGACTGAATTATTATATATATGTATATATGCAACAAGACAACGAGAGCATATGCAAACATCTGTAACTAGAGAATTAGATTCTCACCATCTAGTCATTACTTAACGAAGAAGAGCAACTTTGTTTACATTAAAATTCAAAAAAGTTTATTTCAACTTGTTAAATTTTGAGACTTTTTTTCCCTCCGTTTTTGAAAGGGAGAAATTATTCTCCATTCCCATCAAGTTAGTCATATATAGTAATTTTGTTTTACCTACACGCATTCATGTTATTATACGTGCGTGTATATGTGTCAAACATCTAAGCTACAAACATCCCACATTTGTAGTCTAGACTTATGCCACGTATTGAGTACATTCATAATAACATATATGCGAGGGCAAAATAAAATTTTTCTAGTTCTATATAAGACATATGCCTCAATAAATTAAGATGTCTTATTCCAAAATCCAAAACATAACACTATTATGAGAGAAAGATTGGCTAACAAGCTTATGAGCATGGGGAGTTTGCTTGACATCTAACAAATTAAGGTGAAAAATTCTATGGGGACATGAATCTGATATTGCACTAATAACAGCTTTGCGTTATTGAATAATGACCCCAAACTTGGAATGAGCAATTTGGTCATCATAGTGGAGTCTACTACTATACAAATAGTTATCTATGCGTGTGAGATCCTGACTGAGGACCGGCCTCAATCCTCCAGTTTTAATAACACGCCAGGCATCTGACCGGATTATTCCATTGAACGTACAATTGATGGGTGATGATTAGACAATTCATATATGAGACAAATCATATGTGAGTTGTCCAATCATCACCCACTATGTGTGTGTATGACATGTGATCAATTTTACACAATCCCAACATATTATATATATATATATATATATGCAACAAGACAACGAGAGCTTATGCAAACATCTGTAACTAGAAAATTAAATTCTCGCCATCTAGTCATTACTTAATGAAGAAGAGCAAGTTACAAGTTACTTTGTTTACGTTAAAATTTGAAAAAGTTTATTTCAGCTTGTAAATTTGGAGACCTTTTTTTCGCCTTCTTTTTTTTTATAAGGAGAAATTATTCTCCATTCACATCAAGTTAGTCATATATAAGAGAGATGCCTCAAGAAAGTAAGGTGCCTTATTCCAAAATCCAAAACATAGCAGTATTATGAGAAAAAGATTGCCTAACAAGCTCATGAGCCCGGGGAGTTTGCTTGGCATTTAACAAATTAAACTCAACAACAAATCCCCTGTTGCACTATTAACAACTTTGCATTATTAAACAGTGACCCCATACTCGGAAAGATTCAATTTGGTCATTGTAGTGGAGTATGCTACTATACTAATAACGGTTCGGCTATGGAAATGCCACCTCTCCAATGTTATGCAGCCACGTGGCAGTTTGGGCTTCGTAAGGGGGGAGTTGGGGTTTCCATAGAAAATCACATACTAATAGTTATCTGTGCGTGTGATCTTGACTGAGGACCGGCCTCAGTCCTCCAGTTTTAATAACCTTCCAAACATCTGACTAGATTATGCCATTAAACGTATACTTGATGAGTGATCATTAGACATGTCATGTGTGAGACAACTCACATATATGAGACAAATCATATGTGAGTTATCTAATCATTACTTACTATGTGTGTGTATGACGGGTGATCAATTTTATACATTCCCCACATATTATCATATATATGTATTATGCAACAAGACAACGAGAGCTAATGCAAACATCTGTAACTAGAAAATTAAATTCTCGCCATCTGGTCATTACTTAACGAACAAGAACGTGTTTCTTTCTTTGTTTTTTTCCCCCTAATTCTTATATTTTTGTTTAACATCACAAAGAGATTTTATGCAATGGGAGTAGAATCCTTAAATTAAAGAAGTGGGACACTAATCTAACGGAGCTAGGGCCGCCACTCCGATCTTCGACTACTCATTTTCTAAAAAAATTAATTATTATTATTTTTTTGCCCTAGAAAAACTTAAAAGAAAAAATTTAGTGCATGTTCTCTTTACTGTTTTGAGACTGTTTTTAGTTTTTAGAATTTTAAAACACTGAAAATGCGTGTATTTTCATATTTTCAAAAATGAATTTTGAAAAAAAAATGAACAAAGAAAACAGAAAATGATAAAAAATTATTTTGAGAGTTTTTAAACAAAAAAAGTACTAATCAAAAACAAGGAAAACGTTTTGTTTTGGGAATTTTAATTTTGCTTTCCATTAATTTTACAACCCTTCGTCCCCTCCTCCTCTAATTTTTTCTCCTTCAATTTTATTCATGCGTCCTATGCTTCCGAAGTTAGTTAATTAATTAATTTATTATAATTATTTTTTGTATTTTCTTTTTTCTCATAACAAACTATCGCAAACTTTCATATTTTAATTTTAGTAATAATACATTAGAATGAAAATAATTTTTTTAACAAAAGAACAAAATAATTTAATTTACTTAACAAGCAAATAAATTCTCAAAATGTCAAAAAGAACACGTTTTTTAGTTTTGGGTTTCTTAAAATAGTTTTCCAAAATGACAAAGTAAGCACTTTCAGACATCTGAAAACAAACACTCAAAATAAAAAATTAAAAATGAATTGAAAACTAGAAAATGAAAAACTAAATCACGAAAAGAACGCAGCCTACTGTTTCAACAACCTCTTTGACTATTTTCTAACTACGCCTCTAGAAACTATTTGGTACAATATGAGAACTTGAAATGCGATGAAACATATTGATAATTCCATCATGAATGTGATTTGTTGGGTAATAGATCGAATAAAAAATCGTCTTTGTTTAACAGTGCCTTTAAATTGTTTAGTCAGTTAGGATTTATAACTTATCAATATAACTATTTTACATGCATACACCCAGACATTCATTGAATGGAGACCCAATCTATATAAAAAAGGATATCCCGTCCCGCCAGTGGGTTGTCCAATAATCTCGTGTTATATGCGTCTGATAGTATAATCACGCCAGATGTATAGCGAAAGATTAGGGCTACACTTTATATATCATTGTTTTTAGAATAGTTTTACTCAAAACCGCAAATATTTTGCAACCCAAAAATGAGCACTATATTGAAGGCTTTTGTTGAGCAGGTATACTTCGAACTGTACCTTATGTATATATAAAATAGATTGATGAGTACTTCATTATTATAAGATTGAAAAGAATTAACATAACCAATATGCAGTTATGGCATTTTTGGTACTGTCGTGCATTGTTTTTACCTTTTTGGGACTAACCCATCTCTTTAATTTTATTAATCAATAAAGATGAAAATATTAGGGGGACATAACCCATGTACAAAATTTCCAAAGCACAGCCTACATATCAGGAAATGGGTCTGTCCTCTGGGCTTGTGACTATGGGCCTAATGGTAATGTTGGTGGCCCAGCTCTATACTGTTAACTTTGTTGGGCTTCAGCTTGATGCCTCTGTTCTGTTTCTTCTAAGCGAAACCCCATTATTCAACCTTCAATACAAGAAATTTTTATAGGTATTAATATTAAAATTTGCGTGTGTGATGTTTTGTGTATTTTAGTTTTCAAAGTTTTGAAAAACTAAAACAGTAGTCTTCATGCCCTTAATTTCTTTCTTTCCTGTTGGTGTTGGAGTAAAATTGAGGTTATACAATCAATGTAAATAAATCATAATATGTAATACGTGTTACTGTTACGGGTAGAAAAATATTTTAGAATATTTGAGAGTGCAAGTCAATTGTCCACAGCACGCCTGTGTTCCCCTTTGTTTCTTTCACTGTTGCTTACTTTGGGGCTTTCACCTACTTTTAAATTGTGGGTTTGTGGTCAATTTCGTTGTTAATTTGTAGGTTTTTTGTTTGGATTTTAAGGGTGTTATGGTCGATTTGAATGTTCTCTGCCTTTCGTTTTTGGTGGATGTGTCTTTCATTGAGCTATTGACAAGTCTTACCAAGTCGATTACTCGAGTTTTGATATCACCTTATTTGGTTTTAAATTGTAGCGCAGTTTATCAATTTAAATTCCACTTGTTTTCTAGATATTTTATTGTTGTTTTACTATCCTTCTCTGTCTAATCTGTGAATTTCTTCTTCTTCTTTTTCTTCTTCTTATTATTATTATTGCTACTACTACTAGAATTTACACCCGTGCGTTGCACGAGGAGAACATTAGTAATAAGAGTAATTCATCATTAACATATACTTAGTCTTAATCAGACATACATTAAATGCACTAAATGTAATATTTATATATATATATATATATATATTAATCAACAGTTTGTCTGGCTCAATTTGATTGTGTGCTCAATTAAAAATAATTTTCTCACTCATCGTTTGACTCATTTAAAAAACTAATTGATGATGTCATTATTCTATTATTATTATTATTATT
This sequence comes from Nyctanthes arbor-tristis, assembly GCA_963692815.1. Lineage (NCBI taxonomy): Eukaryota > Viridiplantae > Streptophyta > Magnoliopsida > Lamiales > Oleaceae > Nyctanthes > Nyctanthes arbor-tristis. The sequence continues at coordinate 26,786 of CAVNYN010282318.1, read as the reverse complement.
ATTATAATATTTTTCTTTATTGTTATACTTTTTCTTTTAATCAATTAATTTAATATTTATACTTTAAAACTCTATCTATATATTACATTTAATATTTATTTTGAGACTCTATTTATATATTAATTTAATATTTTTATTTCAAAACTCCATCTACATATTACATTTTAATCAATTTTACTATATCCGATTGTATAATTTCATGATTTTATGTTCTACTAATATATTATATTTTACTTTTTCAACATAATATTTCCATCAAACGCACGCGTATTAAACATAATAGTCCGTAAATGTACGGATGTCAACCTAATATAGATTATACTATCAAATTTTATTACCTTTATATAAAATAAAAAATAAGAATTAATAAAAAAATTATTGTTTTATTTATTTTACTTTTTCTTATTGTTATGTTTTTCTTTTTAATCATTTAATTTAATATTTATATTTTGAAACTTTATCTACATATTATATTTTGGTTAGATATATCTCACATTTGCCTAATGAGTTTGAGTTATATGAAAATAGATAATATATTAATCTTGATTTCAATATTACTTTTTCTTATTATTATACTTTTTTTAAATAATTTAATTTAATACTTTTATTTTGAGACTCTATTTATCATTTTTATCTATTAAATTTTCGTTAGATATATCTCATATTTGCCTAATGGATTTTAATTTTATTGTTTTCAATTGTGTAATCTCATCATTTTATATTCTCTTACTCTATTGTATTTTATTTTGTCAGTATAATATGTCCGTGAAACGCACAGACGTGAAATATATTGTGTCCGTGAAACGCACGAGTGTGAAATTAATATATATTATGTTATCAGATTTTATTGTTTTTAAAGGAAATAAAAAATAAGAATTAATAAAAAATTTATTGGTTCAATTACTATATTTTTCCTTTTAATGATTTATTTAATATTTTTATTTTGAGACTCTATTTACATGTTACATTTTAGTTAGATATATATTATATTTGTATAATGAATTTTAATTACATGAAAATAGATAATATATCAATCGAGATTTCAATATTATTATTATATTTTTCCTTATTATTATATTTTTTTCCTTTTAATCATTTAATTTAATATTTTTATTTTGGGATTCTATTTATGTATTACATTTTAGTTAAATATATCTTATATTTGCCTAATGAATTTTGATTTTACTTTGTTCGATTGTATAGTTTCATGATTTTATATTCTTCTACTCTATTGTATTTACTTTGTCACCATAATATGTCTATAAAATGCACGGATGTGAAGCATATATAGTATGTTCGTAAATGCATGGGGTGTGAAACTAAATATAGAATTATACTATCGAGTTTTATTGTCTTTAAAAGAAATAAAAATAAAAATTAATAAAAAAATTATTGATTCATCGAGATATCGATGGATTGATAACTAGAATTTAAAATTATATGTCAACAAAATAAAGAATTGATTACATATTACTTGCAAATATAGAATAGACATTAATTCTATACAGGTTGCGTATTTCAGTTTCTTTATGACATTAAGCTTGACAAGCACAATTATATTATATTTTATGTATAAAATTTCTTTAGAACTCTACCCCTACAACGCACGGGTGGAAATCCAGTAGAGTTGATTTAGTAGTCACTCTTAGTTTTAATTTAATACCATATATATAATTATCCAAACAATGGATAATAAAATAAATACAAAAAGTAGGTGTGAAATAGATTCTTAATTATCTAAATTACAAAAGTAAAGAAGAAATGAAAAAAAGTTAAAAAATTACCATAAGTATCTAATATGTAAATCAGTTTTGAATCGATGAAATGGCCTTCATATAGATGACACCTAATGCACAAGTAAGATAAACGTAAAATTGATTGATAAATTCGGAAAGTTATTCAGATACTTATTTTTTAATTATAAATAATGAGAAATAGAACAAGAATAAATGATAAAATATAGATATATATAGTCCAGTAAATATAAAGTCCTAGAGGAAGAAAGTTTATAAAAATCATGAAAGCTATTTTAATATTTAAGTTAATAGATCGGAAGAATGAGAAATTACAATAAGAATAAAACTCTTAATTCTTGAAAAGGATTATCAATTATCTAAATTCTTAATAAAATATAAAGTCAAGTAATATAAAACTCTTAATTATTGAAAGGGATTTTTAATTATCTAAACTCTTAATGAGATATAGAGTTCAGTAAATATAGAGTTCTGATTCTTAATTATCCACACAGTGGATAATAAAATAAATATAAAATTTTAGATGTGAAATAGATTCTTAATTATCTAAATTACAGAAAGTATGGAAGAACTAAAAAAAAGCAAAAAAATTTATACAACGCTAGACAATATGCGGGAAATTACAACACTAGAAAACTTCTCTTATTATTAATATATAGATTATTATAGTACATTCTCAAATTTTATAGAAAAATTAGTTTGGTATTTGGCTTTTTTATCGCCTTGTCAATGGTTCTACACGGCGTAGAATGTAAAATGGTAATGCCCTTCATAAAATTTTGAGAATAATACACTTCATCTGCATGAATATGGTATTAAATTATATATAATAATATAATAAGGTCAACAATGTGGGATTTTATATCCATGTACATTTTTTTTTATATTACAAAAAGATTGTAGATGTGGGGAATTGAACTCTTAATTAGCGGTTTAATAATCTAGCTAGAATACTATCAGACTACAAAGGTCTTGACATATCCATGTACTTAACCTACAATGTCGTTGCCACGTCAAATATTAAATGGATATCTTGTAGAAATAAATAGCATTATTTAGTTTTTTTTTTTTTTTGGATACAAAGGGGAGATAAGGGAGGGGACATTTGGGAGGGCATGGTGCGGTTCTAATCCAATATCTTTTCCTCGGAATGTGAGAAACTCACCACTACAATACTTTTTCGCACCATAAAATAAATAGCATGATTTAAATTTAAAATATAGTACTTTTCAAACTTGGTCACGTGTCAATTACAACAAATTTTCAACAAAAATTTAAATGCATTCTTTGACATCTATATTATATATTGGGAAGGTTCCGCTAATAAATAAATATGACATATGATTTTGACAAAGAACTATATCTCTTAAATTAAGATAATCATGGTATGTATTTTTTTACCGAAATTAACTAAAATCCCATATTAAGAAAACCTTCACCCCTTTTTCATCAAAAAAAAAAAAAAAGAATGATAATCCTCACCCTTTTGTATTTAAAAAAAAAATCTTCATTTATATATTTATTGCAATTAAACCAATTATTATAACTCTCAACCTTTAAACCCTTGCAAATCAAAATAAAAAATTGAAAATGCATTTCTCAAATTAAATACTTGGAAGTCAAAATCTATCTATCTATCTATCTATCTATATATTAAAATAACAAAGCCGGTCAACCCTTTTTCCTGCTTAATAAAATTAGTGTTCTAGAAGTCCTTCTTTTTGAATGTATTTTCTACATAACACCCTAATCTTTTCCAAAAATTATTGCTATGATTTTGTTAGGATAATACTCTTTGGATAACATTGTAATCTCCACTTAGATTGATTTATGTCATGTATTTGTTGTGAAACCAATTTTAGGTGAGTTCCAAAAAAATCTCAATTACTTAGGAACTGTAAAATTCTTGATTTAAATACAAATAAATACAAAAAGGTCATTTCTGTCGAATTTTTTATCTGAATGGCTTTCAAGTTGATACAGGCATTATGGTACATACTTGATACGTAATGTTAGGCTGTTAATAATACTGAATAAGTTAGAGGGTTTAAAAATTATTCTCAGAAGTTTCGTTAAAAACCTTTCCACACATGTGGCACGCATGGATACATACCATTTGAATTTGAAATACACTTGACGTTGAACTATATATATATATATATAGCATTCATCTATATAGCCACATGAGTGAGAAGTTTTTTAAGAAAATGAAAATTTTCCTATAAGCGAGATCTTTATCAATAAAAATATTTGTCAAATCTTTTCTTGATTTCTGCCGGCATAAAAATTCATAATAATTGACAATTGAGCATTGAGTTAAACTCATTATCTTACAAAACATTCATAATTACTAATTAGACAAATTTAATTATTTTCATATATATATATATATTGCATGTAATCCTCAAATACTAGAAATTTGTTCAAATATATAAGCTAAAAAGCAATAATTAATTTCAGACATAACTATTAATAGATCGAGTTTGGATGGCAATTTTTGTCATATTGGTATTTTGTTTACAATTATAATTGTTATTCTAAAATCATGCTACTTTTCGAAGGATTATATTTTATTTACTACACAAAAATAGTAACGTGGTATTATTGGTATCTAAACAAAATAAAATGAAGCATCACCCAGTTAAAAGAGCATGTGGGGAAACAAAGTATTGTACGGTTAAAAGGGCGTGTTGGGTAGATATTTTCTTATAAATATGAAATTTTTTATCTGAACGTGTATTGAGCGAATTCAGGTACACGATACGCACTGTTAGACCGTTTACTAATAATATTAAATAAGTTCGATAATAGGTATCTGGTTAATATATTATAAATTATCATTGAAATTTTTTAGAATTAGCCTTCCTCGTGCAATGCACAGGTGTGATGCTAATTAAAATTAAAGTACACGTCTCAGTTTAAAAAAAAAAAATGCAATGTATGCCTGAACCAAAATTCCAAAATCTCCACTTGTAGACCGAATAAAAATTACGTTTTTCCATTCTTACAAGTCTTCAATATTTTCAACAAACTTTAAGCAAATTTTTAATAGTAAAAATAAATAAAACTTTTCTTCTTTTTTTTTTAATGCTTAAAAAAATTAAAAGTAAGTGGAGATGTTAGAAGTGTTTAATTTGATGATTTGCGGTGGTATAATTGTTCTTACCATGTTTTATGGAACTTTTCTAAAAAATTGATCTTTTTTTAATGCTCTGTCGGACCAATTTATTTTACTTTTGGCCTACAATATTTTGATTTAAGAGTCACTAATTATGGAGAAATATATTTTTTATTTTTCTATTTTGAATTATTTACAAGTGTTTGGAGAGGAAATTTATAATTGGTTTGATTGAGATAAATATAGAAATAAGATTTCCTTAATATAGGAATATAGGATTTATATTTAATTAGTGGGATGAATACACACCGTAAGATTATTTTAATCTAAGTGATGTAACTCTTTGTCAAAATCGTATGTCATATACATTGGTTAGAGGAACCCTCCCCGATTTTAGACTTTTTCTTACACATATTACTTAAATTCTGCGGTAAAATGTAGGTTAATATTTCCTAATTTTTTTAGATTATTAATTAGGGATCTTGGTCTTTATCAATTCTTATCTTCAAGAATCTTTTTCAAAAGCTGCGCAAATCCTTTCCAATTTATCATCTTTGCTAATCAATGGCTGATATATCAAATTTGAGGTTTCTACACTCAATGTATATATTATATTTTTAGCTATGTTGATGGATCAATCTATATTCAAAGTTTTTTTTTTATTTTTTAATTCATTTATTTAATATATATATATATATATCTTATTTAGGGAGTATTTCGTAGTTTGCACTATACTATTTCTTTTTTTAGCTGATGCATTAATTTTTAATTTTTTTATATGCTTTTAAATCTAGTCATTATTAGGTTACTTCTTTTGTATAGAATAAATATATCGTTTAATTAACATTCATAATTTACAAAATTCCCGTTACAGTAGTCATATAGGAAAATAAAATATTTAATTTCTTGAGGTTTAAGAATGACAGTAGGTCAAGTTGAGTTTATGGAGAAAATGAGTTTTTTCACATAAATTTCTACTTTTATGGTGTTTGATCAATATTTTTTTCTGGGGAAAATATTTTCTAACTCGTGGTCATGTAACCACATTTTCCTTGAAAACAAGAAAAATATTTTCGTATAGGGGTGTAGGTTTTTTATTTTCTAGGTAATTCAAATTTTTTCTTCGGAATTTCATTTTCAATCAAACACTTTGGAATTTATTTTTTATGGAATTCAATTACTGGTAATTCATTTGACAAGAAAATATTTTTTTCATTGTAAATTTCATACTTGCAATCAAATGCACACTAAGTTATAATTGCAACAATTGAAATTACCAAGCTTTCTTGATAATAAGTTCCATCATCTTTTTAATTTTCAAACCATTATAATTTTTAGTAAGTTTTTTATTTTTAACAAGAATCAGTTAAACAAAGTTAGGTACAAGTAAAAATTCTGATAATCTTCCTAGGCCCATTGTCAAGGTGGGTCAATTTTCTTAATCTCATCTCCGACCTAATTATCCGTTTAGATGGGTATTCTCCTTTTTAATAGGATCAGATATTTGTGAGTATCGAGCTTAGAGGATTTTTCTTCTTCTCACCCTTTTTTTTTGGTGCAATGACTATGAGGTCACTTAATAACATTCCCTATCGAGTAAGCACATAATAAATATTAGGTAACAAGATAATTAAACACTACAATTACGATTAATCATGCATTACTTAACATTTCATACTAATATTAAATATAATTTAATTTGATATCTTCTAGTGTAACGGGAGAAAATATACTTACAACCATTTTACAATATTCTCTTGATTGACATTATAATTAAACCAATCGCACTTCCTTTCCTTTCCGTTTGGAATAATTTATAATTTCACTACAAGAAGTAAGTCTTCTTTAGAGTTGTCGCCTCAAAATCTTTTTCGGCGCGACAGATTCGCTCCTAATATGTAGATGCTACTTCGCGTCCTTTTAGATCTATAGCAGCGGTTATAGTCGGCCCCATTGTTTCTCGGCAACAGTGTCGCTGCCATAGGATAAGTCAAAATTTCCAAACTTATCACTCCTACACTTAGCGTCTATGGTGACGATAGTTGGCGCTCCTAATATCACCTCTATAAAGGCAACAAGTTGCTTCTAAACATCCGATATGCCAACAACATTGTCGCGTCAGACAGAAAATAACTATGGTAACGATGCTAGTCTTCACTGTTTATCATTCTGTAGCAATGTTATTGTCGTCCCTATATGTCATTGCTATTTCTTCATTTCTATGGAGCAACCGTCTTGCAGTAATATGTAAGCTAAATAGATGCTTGTTCGAAGCTTTTGAAGCATCTATGTCGCCTTATATTGTGCAAATAATTTTTTAAAAAAAAAAATACAATTTCGCTTGCGTTGATATCTACAAAATACATTTTATAGTCCAAGAACCTGATGCAAAAGTTAGCATTTCCATTACAATATGCACCTCAACATTCACAGCATATAGAAGATGTAATTATACTTGAAAGGCATCAAACAAAAAAGGAGCTTGAACTTATATGAATATATTAATTACACCATATGCCTACACTATGAAGTTTTTTTTTTTTTTATCATATTAGTCGACTTCATGGCAAAAGATGGTGCTTAGTCGACTTCATGGCAAAAAGTGGGGCTTAGTCGACTTCATGGCAAAAAGTGGTGCTTAGTCGACTTTATGGCAAAAGGCCGTGCTAAGTAGACTATATAGGCAGTAGGTCAAAAGGAGCTCCTCTTTTTCTTTCTTAGCTAGTGCTCTAATTGCCACGATTAGCTTCTTCATTTGCCGACGGTGAGCTAGTGTTTGCTGCCATGGGAACCAAATTCCTCAACTCTTGGATTTCAACTTGCATTTGAGCAAACCTATCATCATTGTCCAACTGATGCATGATCTTCATCAGCCCCATCCAAAGCAGCAGCAAAAGACTCCATGGAGATAGTACCCCTTGGGATTCGACCAATGCCACGTTCGTGACCTCGTCGTGTCCCAAGAACTGCTTGTTGGATAGCCCGCTCATCAACCGATCCCCCAGTTGAGGCAATTGTTTCTTGTTGAGTAAGCCTTGCCTCACATAATCGGTCCTATGATTCAAAAAAATATTTTAAGTTAATAATCAAAGTATCGGAAGCAATAAGGAAGCAATTAAATGTAAGGAACTGCTGTTGAAAAGGTAAGAAATAAAATCACAAAGTAAGTACGAGTAGTAAAAACAAAAGCAGATCAAACCACAGCAAGTTAATAATCAGCCCAATGTAACAAAACAAAAGGTAGAGAACAGAGCAAAGAAAGCAACAAGAATACAAGTCCAAAAGAAAGAAAGAGAGAGTAGCAAAGAGCAAATTCCCACACACACTATACAAAGAAACCAAACCAAGAACAGTATAAAAGATAGGTGATCATTCTGACCCAAAACAAAAATAAACCAAAACAAGAAACACAAACATTCAACATGAAGCCATTAGACTAGAAGTTTGGGAGGCTTGAAATGGGACTCAAATTCTATACCAACTGAGAAGCATAAAAGTTGCTAGAAAAGCAGACATATTTCCAGCAGAACAGCTTTATAACTTTACGAAAGAAAAAGAAAAAAAACTTGAAAAGTCATCCAAAGCAGTGTTTGCAAAGAAGATGCGCTCATCCGTGAGTAGATGTACTTACAACAAAAGGTATTTCAAGGAAAAATAAAGCTGGACAGCTTTAGAAAATTTTTTGGATCCACTTACGTAATCAAACGCAGCTGCATCATTCACCCAATTGCCATTCTTAGTGTGAAACCTTCTGAATGAGTCAATAAGGCTTGGCAATTCTTGAGTCTCGGGGTCCTCCTAATAAACCATGCAACTGGGTAAGAAAATCTACTAAGAATTAGAAGTTTGATGGTTAAAAATTTGAAGTATTTACCTCATCAACACGTGTAGCAATGAAGGTCTTTGATCCTTGAAGGCTTATGTATTGCATAAGGGCCCGATTTTCCCGATTTTTCTTAGACCGAGCCTGTGCATATGGAAAAGCCAAACTGTTACTGCTACGAAGACTGGGTTAGAAAACATGGGTTAACCCTCTTGCAAAAGGTTACGACATCAACATGTTGATGATCATATATAGTCCAATGGAACATTTAATCAAATAACCCATCTTTCTACTTACAAACCCTACTCACACAGAAGCAAGAAGATTCTCCTATTTGGACAGAGATGCCATAGGAAAACGACAAGCAAATATAGGATATTGTAGGAAATACATTGAAAAATCAACTTCCAATAGTGGGTAACTAGGATCGGAAAGGAAACTCTACTTTAGCCATTATCTGGTATATCATATTATTAGAGTTCTACTGTCTTACTCTATATTTCAAATCATTCATCTTTCATCGTATAACTCGATTTCGTATTCTATTTTATTTATTCCAATAGATATCCTGTTGATCTAGCTTCAAGTCATTGCATAGAAATAAAAATTCCCGGATTGCTCATTGAAAAAGAAAAAAATTCAAGAATGCTCAAGCAATAAATCAAGCAAATGAAGTTCCAGTTAACTGAACACGTGTTGAATCCCAACAACAGAAAATTTACAGAAGCAAAAGACTGACATCAAGCAAATGAAGATCTCTAACCCCCCCCCCTTTTTGTAGGTAAAAAAAAAAAAAAACTGTATACACCTTGTGCATCAAAGAAAAAATTGTGCATGCTATTCAATATCATGAAGGATCATAAAAAAATTATTGTGATAATAAATTTAACTATATTTTAGACCATTACCAAGTATACTTTCTAGAAAAGAACTGCACATACTGTTTTACCTTGAATGCTTCACTTTCAAACAACTCCACGCATTTTGCCCAATCATCTGCAGAGAGACCCCTATATGGAAGTACCAGCTCATTGTCCTTCTTATGGTTCTTATAGTACTTATGGACCTGAGTCTTGTACCCCCTATACCGATCAGCTGCAGTTCTTTGAACACCGGCTTTGACTCTGTTATACTCACTCAAACATCGAACAGCACCTCGAATGTCGAAGTAAACCTGCAATGTGATGAGAAGTGTCTTATTTCAGTTGAATGTATGCAGTTATTGGCTGCAATAGATATTAAAAATACTAATTTTACCTCAACATGAGGGAATATCCGTGCTCGCTTCTCTTCAGGGACAGAATTCCAAGTCCTATAACATGGCGGCACGTGCTCCCGCACCTTGTTTGCAATTAGGCGATTGAAATATTTTTGGTTCCTCCCAATAGGCTGCAATGTCCCATATCGACGGTCAAACGCTATTGGTAGTTTGGCACCCTTATTTGCCTCCCAAATCCGATTCAAGTTTGCACTTCTTGATACACCTCGAGGATTATGAGTAGGCGCTGCAAGAGACCAGAATTTCAAATTTGTTTACTGATTCAACAAATGAATTATGGTTAGAAGACTACATACCATTTTCACATGTCCTTGGCAATGTAGTCGGTGGCCCCGGGGTAGGATCGCCTCCACCGTCACCTCCATGAGACATCACATCTGCCATCATGTACCTACAACGTACAAACTAATGATCAGTTGCCTTTAACGTTGGGGCAAGTTTGAACTATCTGATCATTTATTTGAATGGACATGCATACATTGCAGCTGGTTCTTTTTTCTCAGATATGAGGTGAACAATCATGTGACTTTTATATGTCAATGAGTCAATGCTTTTAAAAAGAAACATATACAAACAGGCCAAATCTTGAATCAAGACTATTACCATTTGAGAACTCAAGAATTTTTTGCAAAATAAATAAAAAAATGTAGATATAACTAAAGGTCTTAGTGTATACTTAAATTGTTGTGTGGTTGACAAAAAAATAGTACAGTATAAATACTTTTATACAAAATGAAAAGCATAAAGCAATTTGTCAAGAATACATCAACAATAAATTTGAGGAGGCTTAGCCCAAACAGTCCTTAAAAATTTTTTTTTTTTTTTTTAATACCAAAACGACTAAAAGGAACCAACTGGGTACACAATGAAAAATTCAAAAAATTCTGACTTCGTTTGAAATTGAGATAAGAGAAAATTCCAGATCAACTTTAATATTCAGCATGTAATATTCAGCATTTGAAGTATAACAATTCACACAAATAAGTAATAATTTGAAAGAACATACAATTTATTCCTGTGACAGATTCTCCACGTAGCACCATCCTTTATATAGACTTTTGTTTTGACAACAGTTAGTCAACCAGTCACATTAAAGAATCACTTTCTTATCATTTGCCAAACTTGGGAAGACTCCACTAATGCAGCAAAACAGGGTAAAATACTTACAAGTAGCAAAAAGTGACTAATCTAATCTTATGCAGTTGGTCATACATCATTAATATGACCCCTCTCTGATGCCACAAAATATGAGAATTTGTCACATTGATAAACCAATTGAAAGGCAAGTCAGGGCCACACCCCATCGAGACAAACACTAAAGCCATCCAAAAGAAAAGAAAAAAAATCCCCAACCCAATGGCACAACAGACAACATTCAGTAGAGCAAGAAAAATAAAACAAAGTGTGGGTCCAACACGTTACAAAACCACCAGCAGATGGACCAGAAAAATACAAACAAAAGGAAGTACCATGACAAACAGAAGAATGTTCATAAAAACAAAAAAATATTGACTTTGGTAAAGCATCACTTTCAAGAAATTAACACTTCTGTTGATTCCATAATACATAGAACTTAAATTTATAGGAGAAGAAACATTTACACCATATAACACTATATAAATATATCCTTTTACCTAGATTACATGAAGCCATATACCTTAGATACAGGTCCATGGTATCATACAGAAATAGGGGAAAAAATTGCGCCAAGAAATCCAAAAAGCCCAACAGAAAAACTGGACCGAATCTCTGTTTCCTGATGAAATTGCAGTAAACCTCGGCAAAGAGTAGCTTATTACGGAAAATAGTCAGACGACATTACCGTTTCTTGGAAGTAAAAGAAGGATCTGCAGCCTTATCCCGAGCCCAGGAGTCGATGCGAAGAGAAAAAGCTGGTCTGCTACTGATGGGTTCCTGGGTTAACAGATGCAAGTTAGAAGCGCAAACTAGAGCAGAAATCGCAAGCCATTAATACGTTAGCAGGTACTGTCATAACTAATTGTTGTGAATAGCTGTGCCAAAAACCACTTCTCAGAAGACGCAGTCCAACTATTCTGCAAGGAGAAGAGCCGGAAGAGGAGCTGGGGATGATTTCTCTTGCAATGTCCAAGCGATGGATGAATTTGGGGGTGAGAGACAAGGGGCCTTCCTGGGCCCCGACCCAGGGCTGTCTCGGCCCAACCACTGTAGAAATTTACAAAATTTTTTTGAAAGCTGGCCCAGGGGACTTGTTATTTGGGCTCGGGGGGCTAAATGGCCGAATGGGCTGGGGAGTTTGACTTAAAAAACAAAAGAAAGAGTCCAAATATGGAAACAGGGAAGGCTGAGGCAGATTGGTAGAAACTTTGAGCCTTGAGGCAGCGACCGAGACGGAGAGGCAGGTGTAGGCAGCAGCGATCGAGACTCGGGCGACGTCCAGTCGAGGCTGCTCAGGCGAGGGCCGGCCGCCGGCGGAGTGGTTGTGGGCGGCGGATTCATTCATATTGTAGCTTTAATCAGGTTTTATTTCTAGCTCTAATTCCTAAATCCTAGAATTGATTTTACTCTAATCTAAGCAAATAATCAAATTACCTCTAATCTCTAGATTTATATGGAATTTAAGACTCATATATTAGATATACATAGGTTGAGAATGGTTGAATATTTGAATTTCATATTTATATAGTTGAGGACTTGAGGCAATTACCATATAATATTTATATTTATAATATTTCATATTTATATTAGTCATGAACTGTTGAAATTTGAATATGGTTGAATATTTTCTTCAATTAGACTTGAGGCAATTAATAAAATATAATTATAAATTAATAAATCATAAATGGTTGAGAATGGTTGAATATTTGAATATTTGAATTTCATATTTAGTTCAAGTACCTCTAAAGCTATAGAACATGCACGTCTAACTGCCACTTTTTAGCTTTTGCTAGGGCACATACACTTCCATATATTCCTTACCAAACATTTTATTTAATATATATGAGCTTAATTGTCTTCCAAAAATATGATTTATACCATGTCATTACTGATCTTATCAGACTAGAGGCTGTGAGAACTGAATTGCAGACGTTAGCTTCTATTTTGGTGCTCAAGAAGATAGAGAGTTCATCGGATTAATTTAAGTTATAGCATAGTGAATTTTTAGCGGTAGTTTTTAGAAATTACAAGTGATAAAAATGGATTATAGAAGTTATAGTCGGGTGATATTAGTTAGGTGCCATTGTTAGCTTGGGCTTATTATGTAATGGAACTATTGATTCTATAATTTAATAAATAAATGATATGCTGGTTTTTCATTTTGTTTCATTTCTTTTTTTCTTTTTTCTTTTAACGCAAAAGTATACTATAAAGAAAATGACTTTTATTGTCACTTATTTTGAATTTCATATTTATATGGATGATGACTTTCTTGCGGATAGTTTGACAATTTTTATTGAAAAGATCGGACTTGCTAGCACAGTAGATGTAGACTCTCTTATTGATAAATTTGTTAAAGTGAAAAATCGTCAGGTCCAACTCACATTTTAGCCAAATGTACTAGATTTTGAATTGTTGCAAATTTTGTAATGTATTTGACTTGAGTTTGCTTACTTTCTTGAAAACTTAGAGCTCATATGATTTTTTTCGAGTTTTCGATCCGACTCCCCCCACTTTTGCGTCCTGGCTACGTCACTGGGGTGAATGGAACTAAAGTCTGATATATTCTAGAATATAACCCAAAGCATCCCGCCCTTTTGCCCACACACAGTATATTTTCGCGCTTTGGGTACATGAATAATTCGAAGCTTGCGCCATTTTTTTGGTTGGAATGGATTTGGGACGAATGTTAGACGAAGCATAATCAGGGATTTGTCTCGACAGTTGCAGTCGACACACTAACCTCCACCTTTCAATCATATACTCATGTGCAATTTGTTTCTGCAACTTCTCAACTTAGTATTATTACATTCACGTAATATCTAATTTCTCATGGGTACTAGAATTTGCATTTTCAAAAGGTAATTATATAACGGGATCGTTATTTTTTTTAAGGTGAAAATCATTTATATATTAAGCTAATGTCAAATCTGAATAATAATCAAACTTATTTTGTCAAAAGCATTCACAATGATTTGTCCAAAAAAAAAATGTGCATTCAATGATAGTGCTAAATTATTAGTGAATTGTTAATTCACAACTCGAAAATAACCTACATTCTAAGTGTTGTTATAGTAGTTGTTAAAAAAATTATTTTATTAAGTCGCTAGTTTTGTTGTTATAGTTACCAATAAACTTGACACCTTATGTGGCATTAGAACATTCACAATTAAGTTATTAAATGAAGAATTGGTGGCGTGTGTCAATTAGCAACTAAAAATATATAGTTATAATGGAAGTGTTAAAAATCACTCTTAATGCATTTTTTTAGGGTCAAGTTAGTTAATTTTTTTTTTTTTAAATTAACAATTATTTTAACAATCAACTGTTGCATTCTTTGATTGACTTTTTGCAGTTATTGTTGTCTACTGAGTATTGGAAAATAAAATATAACATTTTTGAATAACTATTGTTCTTAATTAAAAACAAAAAGTCAATTAAACATGTCCAGTGTATCAACAATTGGTAGCTGAATTTAAAATGCTTACATCTCATTTAACATCTCTTAGCACTTGTTTGAAGCTCTTTAAATTTTCAATTTATAAAAGGAATTTATAATGAGTAGAAATGAGTGGTGGAGATTTAATTGAAGCTTGAAATGTGTGGTGATTGTTGAGTAGTTGTCAAATCAACAATTAAATCATGGTAGGTGAATTTATAAAGAGAAAATTTAAAGAGTTTCAAACAAGTGCTTAAAGTCGTGGATATTACACACTGAACAAGATATGTGATATTAATCAAGTCAAAGTTGTGGATATGTATTACACACCGAGCAAGATATGTGATATTAATCAAGTCGAAGTTGTGGATATTACACACTAGGCAAGATATGTGAACATTAATCAAGTCGTTCATGATATGTGTTATCAATTATAATTTGCGAATTTAGTCGATGAATTTATTTATTTATTTCTTTTGGGCTAATTCTAACTGAAGTTAATTCTAATGTTATGTTAATCTCAATTTTATATGAGTGTTGACTTGACCGAGCGCGATTTCGAGAAGGTAAAATGTTTTCTTTTTTTTTTATAATTATTATTAAGCAGATCGGATCGGATTGACCATGATCCAATCCGATCCGCTATCATGATTTGCTCCACCAATCCACATATCGGGAATTTTTCCTCAAACGGATCGGGTATCTGGCAAATTTAGAGCGGATTGGATTTTTCTGCCATCCCTAGTCACCAAGGTCATTTATATTATATTTTCTTTTCTTTTTTTTTTTTGGGCATTATTTGTCTTATGATGCAAAGTATTATCTTATTCGAGCGCTAGTTCTTGTTCCTATGCAAATTTTGTAATACCACGGACTTTTTGTAACCGTGATATTTATTTAATTTAATAAGATAGTAATCTACTAAATGTTGTTGATTGGAAGAAGTCAAAAAAGTAAACTATTATGCATTAGCTTTGAAAAGAAAATAATAAGATGTGTTATTGACGCGTCTATAGAGTAAGTAGATGATCGTACCAGTAGATTAACAAGCCCGGACTTGAGGTCCAGCCCAAGAAGAAATCAGCTCAGAGCCCAAATCCATGAAAAATTTTGCAGAATGATTATTTAACATTTACAACATACGTGACTTAGAGTTGGTTTTAAAAAGCCACATTTCATGTATTGTTTTCATTAAAAAATCGCATACAAATAAACGACTATAATTACATAAAAATCGAGATCTGTGTAACTTTTTGCCTTAAAAAGTTGCATAATGATAATTTCACACTTACTCCATATGTAAGTTATATGAAAAAGTCACATTACATGTAAATTTTTTAATTAAAAAGTCACAAAGAAACTAGACTCCTACATTTACATAAAAATCACGTGTTGTGTAACATTTTCAATTAAAAACTCACAATTATTTTACTGTTTAATTAAAAAGTTACAATGATTGATTAATTAAAAATTCACAAATTAAAAAGTCACACACTTGAATTAAAAAGTCATATTTGTATTATTATTTCATTTAAAAAGTCAGATATAAAATAACCAATTAATTAAAAAGTCACAATGAACTTAAAAGCCATACACAAAAATTATAATAAACTTGTTGAAGAAATAATAATAATAGAACACTTGAATAAATGAAAATGTAAAAGAAAAAAGAAAGGATGAGGAACAAACAAGAAGTGGCGCATGGAAAATCAATCAACGTAGCCGTTTTTTTTCTCATGTTCATGTTTTCGCTGCATTTTTCTTATTATTTGATAAAATAAAGTGTACAGCCTAATTTTCCCAATAATCAATTACTTAAAAAGTCATCTAAAGAAATTGAAAAGTCACATTTACGTAACTGCGTAATAAAAAAGTCACGCACTATATAAAATAACTGATTAGATGAGGAGTCACCAAAAAAAAAAAAAAAAGAAAATAGAGAAGTCATTAATTAAGCACCAGGTGGATTTGCAGATAATTTGGGCCAATTCAATGAAATCGACGTATTTTTACGGCTTTTGGCGTCATTAATTAAGATAACCGTATTTTTTAAAATTAAAAATAATTTGAAGTGGTGCACCTATTTTTCCCTTTTAAAAATTATTACTGGGTATTGATCAATTGATGGTCCAGGTTGCAGCACAGACAGCCCACGTTTTGTTGCACAATCTTTGATCGCCACGACACAAGCCCAACTAGTTTTATCTTTTTAACTTTTTAAATTAAAATTATTTTCTTTTATTATAATAATTTTTGGCTCCCAATTTCTTATTACAATTATTTTCCAGCAAAGGTAATTAAGATAATTTATTTTAATAATTTCTCTCTTTTTCGAACCATGATAGTTTGACGTTTTGTGATTAAAATATTTCTCAAACTATGGTAATTGTATTATCCCGTGATCAAAATGCCATAACTACTCCCATAACCACTCTGGCAATTTCAATAAGTTTCCCAGCAAAATTTCTTAAAATATTGGATACCACTATGATCATAGGTACGGAAATTTTTTGTCCCCAGCTATGCTTGTCAATACTAGCTAGCAAAAATTTTGTTAGAAAAATATGCCTGCCCTGCTAACTTGTGCACTGCTAACCGGACATATATAGTTGTCCACTGTGTTCAACCAATCATTACATTGCAACACATTCAAATGGAGCCTAACTATTAGACCTCAATCTTAGTCGCTTTCATACTGAGCGACAACATCTCCATCACCAGTTTCTGAGTCAGAAGAGTTACCGGCCTCACCTTCCTCATCGTACTCTGCCAATGTTTCGTCCTCCAACTCATCATCATCAATGAAGTCGTCGTCATCAACAATGTCACCTTCACTATCGGGTGGCAAACTAACATGTTCATCTTCACCATCCTGTTGTCGCAGAGAAACGTGCTCTAGGTTGCCAAGATCAACATACAGGGTAAAGTTAGAAGATAAGTTTGGCTGTGTAAGATCAATTTCAGTCACTGAGGCACTAGTGTCCGTCCAGGCTATTGTGTGGTGAACATCTTGCACGACTCTCCAATTTGCACCTCGAGAGGGATTGCCTACGTAAAACACTTGCTTTGCTTGAGTTGCAAGTATGAATGGGTCGTCCTTCCAAGCCTCGGCACTGATGTTGATACTTGTGATGTTGTTCCTTGTAAAAATCCAGCCAGAGTCAAGCGTGAACCACTTGCACTTAAAAAGCACCACAGAATCCTCTGCCCCAAACTGCAATTCCAAAATATCTTGCAATACTCTATAGTAAACCAATCATTCTTCACCTGGGACAGATACACCACTGTTTTGAGTAGCCCGACGCGTGTCACGTGCCTGGGTTAGGAAGCGAACACCGTTAACAATGCATGCTGAGTACGATTGAACATTTATATCACAGCCGGTTACTAACATAAAAAGCTTATCCAGCACAGAATCTGGATTATGTTTGCGCAAAAAATACAGCTGCAACAATATTCATACGAAGGCTATTAGGCAACTGGATATGAATGTATTAGATAGAACATTAATCACAAACAAACATCAGTATAACCACCTTCCTGTAGACCCAGTCTTGGAATTTCTTCCTGTGCACCAATTCTACGTTATGGCAACCCGATTGTATCAGCTCAGTTCGGTGTTGGCTGTGTATGACATAGTAATGTTAAGCATCATGAATCCCATAGGAAAGATAGATATCACACAATATTAGATTAGTATGTCATATATAATCAGTTTGTCAATTAGGGAAAAATTCCACATGCATGTCCCATACACTAGATTATTGTTATTCCTTGTAATAACAATAAGTTTGAAGCCAATGCTTACTTGTGAGATCAGGTCCGTTTCAAATACCGCATGACAAGAGTAGTGGATGTTAATTGAGCTACAATGGGTAATGTTTTTAAATCACTCAAAAAAATTCAAGATAGAAGAATACACCACTATGGGAGAACTAAAAATGTGGTTAGACGTGTTTTTTTCCTTGTAGTTTATGCCTATCTAATTTTTAGTATTGCCCAAATTTTGTCAAAATTTCTATACTTAATGTACTTGAAAATTAGGGAAGTAAACATTATGCAAGACAACAACTGATCACTAAGAAAATGGGGGGAGGGGGGGTCAAACAGAGATTAAAATCACTTCTCATATGAATTATAAATTCCAGAAACTCCTTGCATTAAAATCACTTCATTTCGATCAAAATTACTTCAAACTAAGCCTAGTTGATTAGATGTACTGTTCTACACCACTTGGAGCATAGTCAAGATCCCTAGAAACTAATATATGATTTTATTCTTAGTCACAAGCGGAGTCTTGGAAGAGTAGCATTGGTTAGCATAACTCTCCTCTAACAAAACGGAAAGAATACTCGAAATGTAAATACTCTAAATTGGAAAAAAAAAAAAAAAGATACGCGCTTCTGAAAATCTAAATTGGAAAAAAAATTACTCAAAATCTATAAAATTCCAAAGCAATTTAAATTCCTTGCCAAGCATGAGTGAACATATAGCAAATCTAATCTTGTCAAAATGATAATTAACATTTTCTCTAGTAGAAAGAAGACAAAAAAGGAAAGCGTTGTTAGACTTACGTAGCATAAGGGTCTAGTTCAGAGCAATTGTTAAGGATGTAAAACATGGCCTGCTTTTGTAACTCTCGGGGCAACACTATAGACTTTCTGCTACCAAGTGGTCGACATTGTGATTGGAGTACCCGGTAGGAATTTGAGGACAGTCATTTCTCTCTGGTCTATTGAATCTCGTCCCAACATCTTCAAAATAGCGTGAACAGAAAGTTATTGCCTCATCCACTATATAGCCCTCTGCTATAGAACCTTCGGGCTATGCCCGATTTCCAACTTTGTCTTTTAGTCGGCCTAGGTATCGCTCAATTGGAAACATCCATCTCAAGTAAAATGGGCCCCCAAGTATAGCTTCCTCTGGCAAGTGCATAATAAGATGAACTATGATGTCAAAGAAGGCAGGGGGAAAGATCCTTTCCAACTTACATAGCAACAATATCAATTGTTCCTGAGCTGCCACCATGTCACTAATTTTCAGCCTCTTTGCACATAACTGCTTAAAGAAAGTGCTCAACTCAATTATTGCACCAACTACATCTAGAGGTAAGTAAGATTGGGCACCAATTGGCAGAAGCCGTTGCAGGATTACATGACAATCATGTGACTTCAACCATGTAATGCGACTATCACCTTCGGCTATGCACCGCTTTAGATTTGATACAAACCCATCTGGAAATTTAACTGATCTAATGAAGTTGCAAAACTTAACACGGTTTGCCGGTAATAGTGTGTACGTAGCAGCGGGCTTCCTTACTCTATCCCGAACCCGATACAAGTGCAATTCGCTCCTAATCCCCAACTGCATTAGGTCTCTACGGGCATTGATAGTATCTTTTGATTTCAACGGATCGTCTAACAACGTACCTAAAATGCTATCACAAACGTTCTTCTCTACATGCATCACATCAATGTTGTGCTTTAATTCATTAGTAGCCCAATATGGCAGTTCATAAAAAATACTGCGCTTCTTCCAATTTAGCTCACTTGGCAACCGCCGACATCTTATGCCACCATAATCAGGATGCTTACCTGGGATGACTGGTCAAACCTTTCGCAACTGCTCCAAAATTTAACCACTTTTCTTACGATTCGGTGGTGATCTGCGCTCTGGTTTTCCGTTGAAATCTAACATAGCTTTAAATTTATGTCTGGAAGCAAGAAATCGACGATGGCCAACATATGCTATTTTACCAAGCACTCGAACAGAAGGAATATCTTCGTTACAATTCGGACATGCCAGGTACCCCTGTCCACTCCATCCTGAGAGACTACTTCTAGCAGAAAAATCATTAATCGTCCACATCAAGGCAGCCCATATCCTAAAGAGCCCCCAGTTATGAGTTGCAGCATCATGTGTGTCTACACCAACAGTCCATAACTCTTTCAACTCGTCCACCAACGGTCTGAGGAACACATTCATATCCTTTCCAGGTGCTTTGGGCTCTGGGATTAGTGTAGTAAGCAAAAGGTATTCTGGCTTCATGCAAAGCCATGGAGGTAAGTTATAAACTGTCAATATCACAGGCCACATACTATAGGCCTGACTCATGTTACCAAATGGATTGAAATCATCTGATGCGAGTCCGAGTCGAACATTTCTTATCTCTCGTGAAAAATTAGAATGTTTCTTATTGAATTCTTGCCAACCTTTCCCATCTACAGGATGTTGCATTTCATCTTCATCATTTAATCGCCCTGTGTTGTGCCACCTCATTAACCTTGCAGTCTCCTCTATAGCAAATAATCGTTTCAGCCTTGGTGCAATCAGAAAATAACGCATCACCTTATGTGGTACATTTCTATTTGAGCCATTACCTGTAGTCTTCAACCACCGGCTCTCATTGCAAACGGGGCAAGTGTCTCTTTTAGCATTTTCTTTCCAAAATAAGGCACAATCATATTTACAAACATGAATTGACTCATACCCCAATCCTAGCTTCGCCATTAGTTTCTTTGCCTCATAATGTGACCCGACAAGATTTATTTTCGGGAATGCTAACTTTATGAGCTTCAATAATTCATCAAAAGACTTGTTTGACCACTTGTTCATCACCTTAATATTCATCAACTTTAGCACGAAGTTCAGAGATGAGAATGAAGAAACTTCAGGATAAAGCTCGGTACGAAGCGCCTCGTATAGCTGGTCATACATTTCATCACTACCTTCTTCTCCACCCTCAATGTCAACAATATCCTCCATCATACCTGCCATTTCATCTGGAACTTGATCAGTTGCTGTTGAGGTCTCCGTATATTGTGATTGTCCATCTGTTTGAGGCCTTTCTTTCTCTCCATGGTGCACCCAAATTAGGTAACTTTCTGAGAAGCCAGCATTCAAAATATGACCCTCTACAGTAGCCAACGGATGCAGCACAGCATTCAAGCAGTTCATGCAAGGACATCTTATCAATCCTAAATCATTTACAAAAGGCTTTGCCCTTTCAATAAATTCTCGCAAACCATGCTCAAATTCTGGTGACTTCCCTCGGTTTCTAATCCTTGTCCAACTCTTATCAATATCCATGATTGATAACCCACAAAAGATTGGACATTCTTATGAATATTTATCAATACTTATCACTGTAGTTCTTCTTTGTAATCTAATAACACATAATATTGAACTGAGAGAACTAAGAACTGTACAACCAATTAATATACACAAACATAACCGATATCACTAAAGACAATAGTAAACTATTGCATGATGAAGGCCATCAAAGATTACATTGGTAAGATGAAATTAACAGCAACAAAAGATAACAATCGTCAACTTCAAGGGGGAAAAACCACATTGCTGCATTTGAGTTCAACGAGTACTTCGAAAACATCAAATTCCTCCAGCACAAAATTGAATAAAACATAAATAGTGACCATGCCTTCTAAACCATGCTCTTATTCTAGCATTTGTTTGATTTTTGTGGCTTATATGTGCAAATAAAATGCATTGTTCATAGTAGACATAGCTGTTTCACATTAAAGTAATAGTATTTTGGCATATACTTCATTAATCAATTGTTGACATGTAGAAAAGAACAACAATAATAACAGTTATTAGCCAAGAGCACTTCGTATTAAAGAGGCTTACCAAGGATTCTCCTATTATGGCATCATGTAGTTGCTCTACATGGCATTCCACCGACAATATACGTGGAGGAAGTGTACATTATGCTACCTGCAACCACAAATAGATTATTCTGGGTAGAATGAATCACAACGCTTGAAAAATGAAAAATTCATAGGATTAGGAGGGCCTAGGTGCAATGGATAATTCCCATAGGATTATATGTTAGATTAGCCATATAATTAGATGGCAATATGCCAACTTTGGTCATTAAAACACAGTTCATGATGCTCAGATGTAAAAACACTTATAAAATATCCAAAAGGTTTAAGTAGGACTAGAAGGTTGGAATATATTAACATAAGGATATAGCCAAATAACAATGCTCAGTATGAAACCAGAATAAAAGTCCACAAGTAGAAATGGTACAATTCTTTTATGAATTCGATGAATGACAATTAGGTTATTATGGCATATTTATCAAAGATTTACAAGCTCTTGTTCATATATGAGATTTGATCCCTATTCACAAAGTAACATGTGTCACCTCATTGTAAAGAATCTAGTTGCATTATTGTTTGGATCTTCATGTAGAATGGTGGAATGGATTTAACTCCCACCTTTCCACTAGCTAGTCTAATAAGCCAAAGAAATAGATTGTGAGTATATATTTCATTTACTATTTTCTTTTGACTTTATATCATATTACGTTACATCCGGAATTTGATCTAAGAAGCATGTCTACGCATAATCAAATATTAGTCATCCATATGTTTTAAAATGATGAGATATAAAATCAAAAAGTTCGTACACAAACAATAGTTGAGTTTGAAGCTGCCAATGCAATCGAGCATCGGAATCTTGCTTAAACTTGAAGCGACATAAGTACAAAACAATCAGTTACATTAGCAACTTAGGGCAAGAACATACAACTTTATCTAGTTAATGCTTATCAAGTTAACACTTATGTATGAACAGCTTGTCAAAGAATAATCACTACACTAGTTTTCTATCAACAACAAGCTAGATGAAATTTACTTAAATTGTGCTGGACAACCTTGTCAACTACCATTTGACGTATTAGTCATCAAGTGTATTATTAAATTACACCTTGTATATACAGCCAATTTTGGTAGTTAGCAAAATGATAGGGATCTTATGCGTATTCCCAAATTCTTAGGGATTAATTCTTCGCTGAAATTCATCCACCACATTGTCGTGCAATCTCTTGTAAAATATCTATAACATAGTGTATAACTTCAAAATGGAAGCACCATTTTCCAATGAGGTATAATTTACAAGAAATATCTCAATTATTGATTAGATTCATTCTGTACATATCTAATTTTAAAGCCTAAAGGGAAATATTTCAGATTTCTAGGAAAATCAATCGAGACGTGTGCTCTCTAATCATATTTCATAGCAAGTTAAGAAATAAAGAGCTCAACGGAGGACATTGCTTCAACTTTTGTTTCTTAACCCATTGAGAAATAAT
The DNA here is from genome assembly GCA_963692815.1 of Nyctanthes arbor-tristis. Lineage (NCBI taxonomy): Eukaryota > Viridiplantae > Streptophyta > Magnoliopsida > Lamiales > Oleaceae > Nyctanthes > Nyctanthes arbor-tristis. The sequence goes on along the minus strand of CAVNYN010282318.1, from coordinate 3,115 downwards.
CAACACCCAAACATAGCATTCTTTTTAACATGAAGCCATTATTAGAAAGAGCAGAAAAACTCATTCACAATCTAGAGCAACTGAACCAATACATAAAGCAAATAACAAGTGTTCAAATAATCAGTTGGGCAAAAAAAAAAAAAAAAAGCAAAGGAAGGATGGATAATTGAAATGGATGCCATGTTAAATGAAAAGGAAAACTATTTGCTCAACTATGAACTGAGTGCTGGTGAAGAAGGTGAAATTTTACCTGGGCCAGCTGCAAATTTTGTAGCACAGCAATCACCAAGAACATCCAAAGATTTAGTAGATAGCAATTAGAGTGATGGAAAGATGTCGAAACAGCGCAGATCTAAGGAAGAATTGATGCGCTGAATTTTGGTACAGAATTCGGCGATTGGAGGCAGGGTACTTTATGTTGGGAATTTAACCAATTTTTCTAAACCCGTGTGATTAAAATAGGCAATCAATATATCAAATAATAATATTCGTGCGGAAACTTAAATAACAACAGGAATTATTTAACGTCGTAAAACCCCCAATGAGAAGGGAAAATCGACGGGGCAAACCGACAACTCTACTATCACCAAATAATAATGGAAATACAATGTTTATCCTCTCAAGATTATCGCCCTAAATCAAGAGGTAATCACATACTACCACAATCACGCAACACCGTCAAGAATAATATTCTTGACACCATAAATAACTCATCTAACAATAGATAGAACCCAATAATTAATAACAAGAGAAGAAGAAAATATCACCTAACTTATTCCAAGAATTAACTTAGAGAAACCACCACTTGAAGAAATCGAATACCAAATCGAATGACGAAACTCGTCCTAAGCGTGAAAATAAAAAGGCTGAGTTTCCTTCCCCAATGAGAAGGGAAAATCGACGGGGCAAACCGACAACTCTACTATCACCAAATAATAATGGAAATACAATGTTTATCCTCTCAAGATTATCGCCCTAAATCAAGAGGTAATCACATACTACCACAATCACGCAACACCGTCAAGAATAATATTCTTGACACCATAAATAACTCATCTAACAATAGATAGAACCCAATAATTAATAACAAGAGAAGAAGAAAATATCACCTAACTTATTCCAAGAATTAACTTAGAGAAACCACCACTTGAAGAAATCGAATACCAAATCGAATGACGAAACTCGTCCTAAGCGTGAAAATAAAAAGGCTGAGTTTCCTTCCCCAATGAGAAGGGAAAATCGACGGGGCAAACCGACAACTCTACTATCACCAAATAATAATGGAAATACAATGTTTATCCTCTCAAGATTATCGCCCTAAATCAAGAGGTAATCACATACTACCACAATCACGCAACACCGTCAAGAACAATATTCTTGACACCATAAATAACTCATCTAACAATAGATAGAACCCAATAATCAATAACAAGAGATGAAGAAAATATCACCTAACTCATTCCAAGAATTAACTTAGAGAAACCACCACTTAAAGAAATCGAATACCAAATCGAATGACGAAACTCGTCCCAAGCGTAAAAATAAAAAAGGCTGAGTTTCCTTCCTCAATCTTCCCTTCGTTTTCCGTGCGTTTATTGTGATTTATTCCCTGTTTCCGTTCCTTTTTCCTTCGTTTTTCACGCATGTACAGTGGCCTCTTGTTTCAACATATATATATATATATATATATATTAAACAAAGCTAAATTCGAATAGGTTTAGGATTTCGTGTCCCTTAAGACTTCTAATTTTTATTCAGCCAAATTATATAATTCATCCTCTGACTTATATCTTGTGTTTAAGTTAGGTAACATCATGGGCTGGACCCGCCCAACAATCTCTCCCTCCAGTCCATGAGGGAGGTATCTCAAACTTCAAGCGTATCACTTAGAATGCATACCGGCGTGGCCAGCACAGAACTCAAGCTTCTGCTTGGTAACCACCTTTGTCAACATGTCAGCAATGTTCTTATCAGTGTTAATCTTTTCCAACTGTAGAAACTTCTCATTAACTGCTTCATGAATCCAATGATACCTGACATCAATGTGTTTGGTGCGAGAATGATACATAGAGTTCTTACCCAACTCAAGAGCACTCTGACTGTCACAATAAATGACATACTCACTTTGCTTCAACTTGAGCTCCTCAAGAAACTTTTTCAACCATATCACCTCTTTTCCTGCTTCAGTGATAGCAACATACTCAGCTTCTGTTGTAGACAAAGCTACGCATTTTTGCAACTTAGACGGCCAAGAAACAGCTCCCCTTGTAAAAGTAAACAAGTACCCAGATATCGATTTTCTGTTGTCAAGGTCACCTGCCATATCTGCATCTGTATACCCTGTTAAAGTTGGCTGAGCTCCCCCAAAACCCAAACACAAATCAGAAGTTCCTCTGAGATATCGCATAATCTATTTTACTGCTTCCCAATGCTCTTTGCCTGGATTAGATAGAAATCTGCTTACCACACCAACTGCATGTGTAATATCAGGTCGAGTACAAATCATAGCATACATCAAACTACCAACAGCTGAAAAATAGGGAATAGCCTCCATTTTCTTCTTCTCCTCATCAGTCGAAGGACTGGATTTCTTGGTTAGTTTGAAATGAGCTCCAAGAGGTGAGCTAACAGGCTTAGCCCCTTTCATGTCGAACCTTTCAAGTACTTGCTCAATATAATGTTTCTGTAATAACCACAACTTCTTAGATTTTCTGTCTCAAAGAATCTCCATGCCCAAAATCTGTTTAGCTGACCCCAAATCTTTCATATCAAATGACTTATGCAAGGAATCCTTCAATTTCCGTATCAATCCTACATCCTGGCCAACTACAAGCATGTTATCAACATAAAGTAGCAAAATAATGAATTTATCACCTGGAAAAGACTTGAAGTAAACACAAGAATCTGCAGTAGTTCTTGTGTATCCCTGACTCATCATAAAAGTATCAAACCTTTTATACCACAGTCTTGGTGCTTGCTTTAGGCCATACAAACTCTTCTTTAATTTGTATACAAGGTGTTCTTTCCCCTTCTGTTCAAACCCTTCTGGCTGTATCATATAAATCTCTTCCTCCAAATCACCATGAAGAAAGGCAGTCTTCACATCAAGAGATCG
>CAVNYN010282316.1:0-56920 GCA_963692815.1 Nyctanthes arbor-tristis | reverse complement strand
CATCATGAAGCTGCTATGTGTTACAACGAGAATGGCTATTGATAGGCGAAATCGCAAGTGCACGATATCGTTCAAGTAGTATAGGACTAGAAGAGTCCCGAATATCGATCCCACAGGGAAAGTTGTCACCTATTTCACTTGAGTCAATTTCACACCAGTTGAATAAGAAAATTAAAAGTTTGTAAAAGAATAATGGGATTGTTTAAACTATCAATTAAATGCTTTATCTATTTTAATCTAAAAAGCAACTAGAAAATATATGAATGAAGACGTTGAGACTCACGAATCCACAATAAACAGGCGTTCCAATTATACAATCTCACTCATGACAATTCACCATCACGTGCTCACAACCAGTTTCACAAGTTTAATTGAAAACCTCTCTCAAGCAAATTCAAATCTACCCAACCAAGTAAACCCACTATATCTCTATGTGAATTTCAACATAGTTGAATGCATTAATTAACAAGAAACCATTTTTGCGGTTACACAAATCATAAAAGTATATCTCTATCTTCTATGCAATTTATGTTTCTATTGAAGTACTAAATTAGTGACTTACCTCTCGGTTTCCTCATGAATTCACTAACGTAATTACAAGTTGATCAGACTCATAAAAGGTAATTACATATCACAATAGAAAATAAGCACGCAATAACAATTAGAGTCATGAATGGGACTAACACAATCAAAACATATATATTGCTTCATCGATTGTCTCAACAAGGAAAATTAGTTACGCATGATAAAGGAATTCATAATATAAGCATTCATAGGGTTCGAATACATAACCAGATTCTAGCAATAAAAGACGAAGAATAACGAAGAAAACGTTTGCACCAAACGAAGAGCTACATTCTTCAATCTTCACGCCAACCCCGGCTTCAATCTCCAAGCCCTTTCTCCAATCTCCTAGCCTCAAGAATGAGTTTCTTATGATAAATCCCCCATTTTACCGAAGGGTTTTCGTTCTTTTATAGTTGGGGAGGCCTTAGAACCCTAGAATATGTCAAAAAGGGCCCGAAAACGCAACGCCATCTGCCGATACGGGCCACGGGTGGCAGCGGGTATGCATGCCGTGGCCTAGCCGCGGCCAACAGAATCTTGAGCCAATCCCGGGGGTGGCCGCGGGTATGCTTGCCGCGGCCTACCCGCGGCCTACTTCTATGGCGTGCGGTTTGGTCTCTGCTTTGGCTTTTTCTTACGGCAATGGTCATTTTCAGCTTTTTCTTCACTTAAGCACGTCCCTAAATTTCTTGGACTCTGCGTAAAGGTCCCCACTCTCTTTAAACGCATCACAGATGATCTTCTCAACCCGAACTCTCGAACAGTCCCACCTCGATGCTATTTCTTGAATGTAAAGTCTCAATTTGGTTAAAAAATCATTCTTTTTCCTTGTATCACTCCAATTTGAGCTTTTCACCTGTATGAACCATATCCACACAAATTAGATAGAAATCTGCTCGATTTCATATAGAATTGCATAAGTTAAGAGAAGTATTTTTACATATAAAATACACTTATCAGCTATATCAAATACGACCAAGAAAATAAAATAAATCGAGAAATTAAAATTACAAATTAATATATGAAGAGATAACGTACAGATCCAAGGGCTGAGCCGGCTGAGCTTCAGCCCTTATTAGCTTGAAAAAAATTTAAATTTTTTTATAGAAAAATTTAAAAAATTTTATTATTCCTTTTCTATACTAAGTTCGTGTCATTAAAAATTCTAAATCGGTCTCTTACCCTAATTTTTTTGATTTCGTATCAAAAAGGACACTATTAAAAAATGATCTAACACGATATGTATAACATCATATAGTATTGTATAACTCACGTGCCATGCATCATAACATTGTATATGATTGTGAGTTCTCATCTATTGTGTTGATATATACTACATGAATATATGACATGATATGATGCTATAATATACAGAACTAGGATACTATTCCAAGGGACAATGGGCAAGAGCAATATTTACTTTGTGTGGGTCACTTGAGGATACGTATTCTCAAATTGATCTGTTGGTGAAAAGACAAAATGGGCCCACAAGCATGCCCTGTGGGGATCCAAAATCGTGGGGATGAAAGCCCAATAACTTTAATTGGAAAGGACACTTGGCCCCTCCATGCTTTACTACTTTTTATGACAAATTCTGACATCCATAGCCCTCGAATGGTCCAATCTTAGAAATAAATGCCCTATTAAATAACTTTGGTATCAAGACTTTGTGGAATATTAGTAGACGTGGGTTCTACGTTCCAAATAAGAAATTGAACAAGATAATAATAGTGCAGGATTCAAATATGTGGATCAACGGAGTTCTCGTACTGATGATTATTAAACGCTGCACAGTATTAGATAGCAACATAACGAAACAATATGTTCTTTGTCATATTATATCCAGTATCTAGTTGTGTAATGGAAGCACGTCTCTGTCATTTTTTTGATACGTGAAGCTATATATTGCGTGATAAAAAGTATATATAAAGAAACTTTGTCGAAATTGTACGGACGAGAATTCAGGAATCACAATGGTATGGATAAAGGAAGCCATAGTTGAAGATAATTGTGAATCTCATAAGATGTGGGGTTAAAATTGGTTTGGATTGTAATTCTTCTGACAATGACCAGATCATAATATTCGATCGACTATTTTGTTTCCAAAGAGTTTATCTTTTACCAAACGGGATATAGTAAGAATCTTGGGATAAACTCCCCTTATGTGTCGATGCAAAAAAAGTAAGTCTAACCAATAATCGAACATTGTTACTTGTAAGCTATGGGACGAATTCACTTTTGGCTGCTAAATATGAAGTACAACCAGAAACGAAGTTAGATAAAATGAAAAGAGATGACTTTACTTGTGCTAACGGTCCATAAATGAGAGCAAGTTTAAAAGGTTTCTTGACAGGAAATAACGTGTGCTCTTCCGATCTTAAAGAGGCCCCAAAAGTTACTCAAAATTAGGCCGGTCATGTGAGAATACTTTAATAATCGACTCAAATTCAAATTGAGTGAGCTGTTTAAGGGATTGGTAGTAGTAAAAATTATAAAGCGTGACAGTCTCAAAATGAAAATTTTATGGACTATTTTAAAAAGAAAAATAGACTATATTTTTAAACGATAAATTTTATGAGACTTGACTGACGGGTAAGCTATCTCCAAGGTATTCCGCTCTTCGCCTATATCTGGTCATGATTCCATCTTTATCGATCCTCTCTAGCCTCTGTGGAATGACTGGTTTCTCAATGTTTAGCTTCTTGAAGTCATTTGTTGATTTGATTGAAATCTCAAAGACTATCAATCATGACGTCTCTTAATCTTATGTTATTTTATTTTTATGTTATGTCAAGTAGACATTATTCTATAACGCGTAATATAGGAAGTTGTTTTTACGATTTTTTTTCTCAAATCTTTCAATTTAATTTTCACATTCAGTGCTCAGATTTGTTTGTGTACTTCGATGGAATCTATTCAAAAAATAATGGAATTTACTCAAAATATTTTGTTTGTGTACTTTCATATCATAAGAAAATAGATTATAGAGGTTACTTTTCATTTATTTAAAAAAGATTAATTCTCGATATTTTATAGAATCAAATAGTATTCGATACAAGATGTTATAATCAACAAAATGTTAAAAAGTAATACTATATTAAAAATAAGTGAAAGCCATATAAATGTAAATTTTTTTTTTTAAAAAAAGGAGATTGAATAGAATAAGATTGTAGTGTGATTAGTAAAAAATTCTCTCGTGTCAATATGATTAACCTATTTAAAAAAGAATAATGATGTCTACACATGGTGTTAAGCATCAGTCTAAGTGGTAATGTATATGATATTAAATAATAAGTGAAATTAGAAGCAAATACCTGTAATCCACTTGATTTATTTTAACATATAATAATGTCATGTGATTTGTGCTTAACACCAATTGTGCTATATAGCATTATTCAAAAAGTGAATGAGGAGAAATTTTTGAATATTACATTTGCCTATATATCTTTTAAGTTAAGAATCCAATTTCAAATGGGGTAAAAGGTATATTTACACGAAAATGTCCCCCAACATTTAATGTTGTTGTACAAAAGCCTTTCAACATTTTTCTTTCACGCTAGACACCCCAAACCTTTTTATCCAGTGGCAAGAAAAGTCTTTTCTGTCAATTTAAGCTAAACTAGCAAGAAAAACGTGTTTTGCATGTGGTTTTGTTAATCAACGTATCACTTTTAAAATGCAAACCAAATTGACCTTCAATATCCGACGCGTTGAAAAGAAAATTTTCAAACTATTGGTAATGTGAGTCTTTCTAATAAGTCAAATCTGGCTCCTTGTATGGAGCCAAATGGCTAGTTAAAATCATTCAACTCACATGCTGTGAGTTGGATGATTTTAACTGGCCATCTGACTTGGTGTGAGTTGGTTGATTTTAACTGGCCATTTGGCTCTGTACAATGAGTCAGATCTGGCTCATTAGAAAATCATTTGTTAACGTGCATAGATTCAATGTTATCTTTCTTCCAATTACAAAATAGTTTCTTTGTATCTCAATGCTAGTACTTATATGTATAACATAAGTATATATAATATTATAATTAAAATTATAAAAAAATAATCCATGATTTGTAACGAAAATAACTATTAAGTAATGTACAAAATAATGGAAGCAATGCAACTATTACAGAATACATACAACCTCTATAAAGGCAATGCAACTATTACATAATACATGCATGGGGTTAAGAGCATTGTTGACAATTTAGCTCTTATGAATGCCTCACCTGAACCAGATGAACTGACAATGTATATTCTTCACGGTCTTGGATCTGAATGCCTCCTAGGTCTCTGCGAAGAAGTTCACACTATATAGAATCCCCAGTCTCATTTGATGAACTTCACGAGAAACATGTCACTCGAGAGGCTCAATTCTTAGCTTTATCCCAAACTTCCTTCTAATCATCCTTATCAGCACCCATCATAGCCAACAACACCAATATAACCTGTTACCATCAATCAATAAATAAAAAACAGCAGCTTGGCCGTTTTCTAAAAAAACTCTAGCTGTAATGATTCGCTCCAATTTGGCATGATATTGTTCCCTTTGGGCCAAGCTGGCATAGTTTTGTTCTTAGGCTTGCATCTAAAAGATCTTATATCAGTTGGAGTAAGTCTCTTAGCTTATAAATTGGTGTCTTTTTCTCTATCGAAGTGATGTGGAATTAAGGCAATCATAATCACCTCACATAAAGGGGCCCAACATCCTCATTGGTCAAACTTCCAGTTAGGCTCTGTTTTGATACTATCTATAATGACCTGCTCTACTTTGACATGCTACTGTCTGCTTTGGGCCTAACCCATATTGTTTTGCTCTTGGTTCTCACTCAAAAAGCCTCATATCAAAGTGAAGCTGGTCGTTGCACTAACTCCAATGAAAATTCCTCTAATTGTTCCTCACTAACATATCGAGGATATTGCCAACTTTTGTAGGCAACAAAGGCTGCAAAATATGTCAGGCCTTCAAGTATGTTCCATGGAACAAAAATCCACCTACAAACTAATCTGGTCAACTACCTGTCTTCTCCCATTGCCAATGTTGTATTGCCAAACACTCACCCTTCTAGTGAATGGTTGCTTGACACAATAGCATCGCACCATGTCAAATCCGACCTAAATAATCTCTCCATCCACTATGATTATCTAGGTCCTGATGACGTCCAAATTAGAGATGGCACTGGACTGCCTATTACTCACACTACAATACCAAACTTTCAAATGGTCACACAAAATTCCACTTGAAAGATGTTTTATGCGTGTTGTCTATGAAATGCAACTTAATTTTCATTTCTAAATTCTGCTCCAATAATAATGTTTCTCTTGAATTCTTACCATTGTCTTTTACTGTTAATCACTTGCAGAGGGGAGTCCAATGGTGCGAGGCACAACTAGAGACGGTGTTTATGCGTGGCCTACCAAGAGGATTGAACCACTCTTTGCCTTTTCCACCATCAAGTCATCTATACCAGTTTGGCATTATAGATTAGGCCATCCATCCATGAAAATTTTAACTTATCCTGTTTCCAGTAATAGATTATCTATGTCGTCATCTAGAATTTCCAATTTCCCATGTAACGCATGTCATTGTAACGAGAGTCGCAAATTATCCTTCTTTGCTTCCACATTTACTACTAAGTTACTACTACAAATTATATATTCCGATGCGTGGACGTCCCCTCTACAGTTGATATATGGTCATCGATACTATGTTTCATTCACTGACCATTATATGAAATATATTTGGCTTTACCCATTAAAACTAGAAATCCGATGTTTGTGATGTCTTTATAAAGTTCAAGGCTTTAGTTGAAAATACTCTTAATCACAAAATAAAGACACTCTATATAGGTAATGGATGAGAGTTCCTTACTCTCACCTCCCTCCTTCCCACAAATGGAATAAGCTATTTAACCACACCATCTCACATTCCAGAACATAGTAGGTATTCAAAAATAAGGCATAGACATATTGTTGAAACAGGTTTAAGTCAACTTCAACATGCATTCTTTCCACTAAAGTTTTGGCCTTATACTTTTGTAACTGCCATTTATCTTATAAACGGGATGATAAATGTTAGCCTGAATTATTGGAGCTCATTTCAAACATTATTCCAAAAATAGCCAACTATGATAAATTACGTGTATTCAGTTGTTTGTGTTATCCTTGGTTAAAATTGTACACACGAAACAAGTTAGATGCCAAATCAAAATCCTGTGTCTTTTTTGGTTACTCAAATTCTCTGGGTGCCTATCTCTACTATGACATTATTTCAGATAAACTATATACTTTTAGACATGTCCAATTTGTTGAAAATGTCTTTCCATTTTCATTAACTACTTGATCTTAAGGTGGACATCATAACTGGAAAACCAAAAGTCGAACCGAACCAAACCAGTTCGGGCCGGTTCTTCAGTTTTTGGCGTTGACGGGTTGGTTCATAGTTTGTAGAAGGCTGAACTGAGTTGGTTTGGCTAGGCTCTGGCCAAACCCAGTTAAAACTGAACTGGAAAAACCTGGTTCGATTAAACTGATTAAAACCGATTAATTTTTTTTAAAAGGTGTTTAGAACTCCAGCCTACAAACGAGAGAAGAATTGAGAGGTTAACAAAGAGATTGGGAATAATGTGAGGGTGGTTTCCTCTCTATATTACGCCTTTGACTTCTTCCCCACATAAAAATCAACCAACAGCCCTTTTGGGAACCAAAGAAGTAAGCAGTCATACAAGTTATCTGCTTGAAAATGGAAAATGGCAATTGAACCAAGCTTAAAATGGTTTGCCAAACACGCAGAGAAGAGAAGTATCGGAAACAGTCATCCTAAGATTCGGCCGTCGCCTTTGCCGCTGCTGTGGCTGCATCTGCCTTTGCTGCCACTGCCTCGACAATATAGAGAGAGATCTGAGAGAGTGAGAAAGAGAGAGTGCAGATGGAATATAAACGTTAGGTTTTAATTTTGTCCTTTCCATTTGGGTTGCTTTACATATTGGGCCAAGAGTTTTTTTTCCATTTGGGCTGCCTTACAATTTGGGCCACGCTTTTTAAAAAAAAAAAAAAAAGACCCAAATCGCAAACCTACCCATTGTGGTTCGGTTTGTGTCACGCCCCCTCAAATTTATTACTTTATTATTATTGTTTATATTTGAGAGCGGAAGATTTTGAGTTTAATTTCATTCTTGGCAATTTGTGCGGACAAGACTTATAAAACAAACACTTTACACAACTTCATTTAGATTTAGAAAAGATCAAATAACACAACAGATTATGATAATAAGTATTTCATTTATTAATTTAGCCAAGCCAAACCATGCGAAAACAAAGCTTTTACAAAAATATATGCTTATTGATACAAAAGGTATTAAGCTCATGTATTATTTTAGATATATTTATAGCTAAAATATATCCTTATAGCTTCAAAATATTGCTTCCCTTCTACATGTAAAATCTACTGCATGCTCCTATTCTTGGCTTGCTCCTCAATAATCTTGCCTTTAGATATCTACAAAATTGAAGAAAAGGAGAGTGAGTACAATGTACTCAATAAGTAACAAAATATTTTAATTCACCTTTCGTTTAAGGAATGCATTTTCAAGAAAACCATCCAATGCTTAAAGTCTTTGGATGCACAAAAGGGTACTATCACTAGTTAAACTATTACCCATGGTGTGCACATGATTCAAATATCTTATGAAAACGTCATGAACAAAAGAAAGAGAATCAAAGTATCAGTTACTCACCTTTTAAAGATTTCTTGAATAATACTATACTGAAAAATATCTCTAAAATTTTAATATTTCTCTAGCAAAGTGTCTTTTAAATGGGGATTATATATATATATATATGTATATATATATATGGAAATGGCTTTATTTTAAGTGTAAAGAGCATTTTTTGGGGACTTTTAATTGGTGCTTTATCGCCTTCTCAAGCTTTGGATGAATTTTGGATAGAGTGTGGAGTGTTCGGATTGTTTTGTGAGTTTTCTTAGCTTTAGGACCTTTTTATACTTGTTTAGATTTAATTGTTTTGAAGTAGCATTTGAAATCCACAAATCACAAAAATAACAAGTCTCTTATACACTTGATAAAATTTGCAATTTCATTATTTACAATCATGACAAGTGTCCTAACACTTGTCAAAATTAGCATTTTTTTATCTGCAAAAACATCACATGTCTCTTGAGTTGGTAATTTAGTAATTGCAAAAATAACAAATGTCTCTTAATTTGGCCAATTTAGAACCTTATAACTAAGGATGATTTGGCTAATCCTTATTTATCTGGGTAATAAATCTTTAATCTTGGGACACATATAATGAAAGGTTCTAGTATTTATTCCTATAATTGTAAAAATAACAATTATATTTCTAGAATTTTTTTGGGAGCTGTTACAATCTGCCCTCCTAAAATGAGTTTCGTCCTCGAAATTCACTAAACGTTGAGGTAGTGGCAACTGTTATGTTGAGAAGCATGGTAAGCAATTTCAGTAAATTTTCAAGAGCACAATATATGGCCGACAGTCAATACTGCTATATAGGTATCTAGTAGGGAAGTAAGGATTATACCTGTAATACATCGGGCTATGGCAATACTCCTCCGGCATGACTGTTTTGGTTGGTTTTGTTAAGACAATCTCTGACCACATGCCCTTCTTGTCTACACCTATAGCATACTTTTTGTCGTTTCTCATAAGGTCCAATATGCCATTTATTACATATTGGACATCTATGTGGTTGTTTTCCGAGTTGAATCTTTCAGTATTCGACTGACATTTAAAATTTTCTTGGCCCCGGTTATTTCTTTTGTCCCCATTTTGGTTGTGATTTGAGTTAGCTTTAGTGATTTTAGCTTCAACTTGTTCCGCTAACAGTGCTCGATCCACAATAACTGCAAAACTTCAATTTGTATTGCCTGATATTAACACATCTCTAGCTAATTCGAGTTTTAAACCCTCTAGAAATTGATTGATTTTTAACTCTAGGGTTCTCAACATGTAAGTTGCAAATTTAGACAATTCTTCAAGCTTTTGGACGTACACGGTTACAGTGATTTGTTTTTGCCTGAAAAGGATAAATTCATTCAACTTTTGGATTCTAGCCATTGAAGAGAAATACTTGGTATGGAATTTATCCTAGAATTCCTCCCAAGTTGGTTTTTCAGCTTTTCTCATACTGATTAAAGTATCCCACCAGTATCCTACACTTCCCCTTAACATGAAAGTTACACAATTTAGTTTTTCATAATTGGGGGCATGTGCATAAAAAAACATCATTTCTATAGTTTGAATCCAATTCTCAGCTTCAGACGTGTGCTCTTCCGATCTACTTCCTCAAAAATTGGGGGTTTAAGTCGGCGGAATCGTTTTGTCGCATCATCTTTATCTTCTTTATTATGCGACAATCCCCTAGTTGAATTTTGTTGAAGAAGTAGCTCAATTTGACGGGCTTGTTGATTTTCTAACTGAGTCAATCATTCTGTAGTGTTGTCGGTATACTCTTCTTGAGACATGTTTCTTTACCTATCCATAAATTTAAAATGCAGTTCAAAATTGAGCACTCTAGGTTATTTAGTAACTATTTTAGCCAAATTTGTCAAATGCAAAACCTACTAATTTTATATGACGAGTCATCTATTCGTTTCTATAATTTTCCAAAGTTAGACTCTGACGAATTTATTATGAAATTGGGGAAATTTATTAATTATACAATAGTTCTTTTTTTTTTTTTTTTAATATTACAATGAGGATAGTAGGGGTAGGGGATTTGAACCCTTGATCAAGGCTGTGTGAAACTAGCTATAATGCCACTAGACTACACAAGTCTTTACATTAATTATACAATAGTTAAGAACAAAAATCAAAGTTAAATCCAAGAATTAACAATGGAATTAGTACAAAATTTTATAGATCAATTCTAGATAAAAGGAGCATTAAGGACTAAGCTTGAGTTAAGGTAAAACAATCAAAATCTCTTTAATTTAAAAGAGGGATTAATTTGGTGAAAAAAATTTGAATTCAAGGCTAAAAAATCATAAAATAAATACAGTGGATTGATCTGCACAAAAAAAGAAATTTGAGGACCTCAATGCAATTTTTGGAAAAATTGGTTTTGGAGCACAATGCGGCCGCACATTTCCTTGTTGCGGCCGTATGGCCACTGCTCCCAAGACAGAAAGCGGGGTGCAGCCACCCTGCTGAACAAGTGCAGCCGTACCCGCGACCTTCAGATTTTCTGCCCTGAGGGTAGAAGGCAGGGGGCGGCTGCCCTACTCAAATGGTTCAGCCGCTCCCCATTTTTCTACCCAACTTCATTCCCTCCTTGGCATTTTTAGTTCTTTTTTGGTCCTTTTTTTCTTACTTCTCTTGCAATCATTTGTATTTCAAAGCTTGTCATACTTTGCATACACATCACATATCATCCTTTAAGGTCTTCTCCACACTTGAAATCAAATTAAAGACCACCATTTCTCTCCTATTTTTCTTGTCTTTGCTAAGCTTTCCATGACTTAGCAACTTATCTTAATTTGTTGTGCACTTTCTTCTACCAACTTGCAAGGTTATTCCTTATTCAAGTTTACAATTTATAGTTTCAAACTAGTGTTGAAAAGAGGAATAAATCAAAACACAAAATAATTTTAACTCTATCTATCATGTAACCAATTACCTTGCTTTAGGGAGTTATACAAGGATAGTTATGCTACTTATAACTTGATACGTGGTTACTTACTCCCATTTCTTGAATACTTTGCTCTAGTACTTTGTAAGGGCATTTACTTACTTAAGTTCAAGATTAAAACCTTCAATTTAACATTCTAAGGGGAATTAACCAATGTCAAAATAATAAAGAATTTTACTTTACTTCTCATTCCTATGACTTTTTACCATGCAACTAATAACTTTTACTTAACAAGCTAGACAAAGATAGTTAAATCACTTAGTAAAGGATCACTTACTTGCAAGCCAATCGTAGAACGCCCCACGCAAAGTAGGATTTGCATGTAGTGGCCCTTGAAATCTTGCTCTGATACCACTCTTGTCACGCCCCCTCAAATTTATTACTTTATTATTATTGTTTATCTTCGAGAGCGGAAGCTTTTGAGTTTAATTTCACTTTTGTACAATTTTTGGGGACGGAACTTACAAAACAAACTCCTTGCACAACTTCATTTAGATTTAGAAAAGATCAAATAACACAATGGATTATGATAATAAGTATTTCATTTATTAATTTAGTCAAACAAAACCAGGGGAAAACAAACCTTTTACATAAATATATGCTTATTGATACAAAATGTTTTAAGCTCATGTATTGTTTTAGATATATTTACAACCAAAATACATCCTTATAGCTCCAAAATATAGGTTCCCTTCTACATATAAAATCCACTTCCATCTGCGAGTGTGCTCCGATTCTTGACTTACTCCTTGATTATCTTGTTTTCAACTATTTACAAAATTGTAGAAAAGGAGAGTGAGTGCAACATACTTAGTGAGTAACAAAATATTTTGATTCTCATTTATTTTAGGGAATGCATTTTTAAGAAAACCATCGAATACTCAAAGCCTTTGAATGCACAAAAGGGCCCTATCACTAGTTAAACTACTACCCGTGGCGCACACATGATTCAAAGATTCAAAATGACCAAGACCACATAGCAAGGCCATAATACCACGAAGATTGCCATATAGTCAAAATAACCAAGACCACATAGTAAGGCCATATTACCACAAAGCAAAGCAAAACGAATAGAGCATTAACTAGTGGTTCATATGCAATAACCAATTATAATGACGATGCATAAAAAATCATGCTTATCTTATAAAAACGTTAAGAGCAAAAGAAAGGGAATCAAAGTATCGGTTATTCACCTTTTAAAGATTCCTTGAATAATACTAAGTAGAAGAATACCTCTAAAATTTTTATATTTCTCTAGCAAAGTGGCTTTTAAATGGGGATTATATATATATATATATATATATGGAAAGGGCTTTATTTTAAGTGTAAAGAGAGTGTTTTGGGGAGTTTTAATTGGTCTTTTATAGCCTTCTCAAACTTCGGACGAATTTTGGATAGAGTGTGGAGTGTTTGGAGTGTTTTGTGAGTTTTCTTAGCTTTAGGACCTTTTTATACTTGTCTATATTTAATTGTTTTGAAGTAGCATTTGAAATCCACAAATCACAAAACTAACAAGTGTCTTATACACTTGGTAAAATTGGCAATTTCATTATTTACAATCATGATAAGTGTCCTAACATTTGTCAAAACTAGGATTTTTTTTTTTTATTTACAAAACGTCACATGTCTTTTGAATTGATAATTTAGTAGTTGTAAAAATAACAAATGTCTCTTAATTTGACAAATTTAGCACTTTGTAACTAAGGATGATTTGGCTAATCCTTATTTATTTAGGTAATAAATCTTCAATCTTGGGGCACAAATAATGAAATGTTTAAGTATTTATTCCTATTATTGTAAAAATAACGATTATATTTCTAGAAATTTTTTTTTGAGATGTTACAGTTTGGGTCTGGTTGATCGGCCTCGTCGAGACAGTCTCGGTTTAGTAATATGAAAACAAGCTTCAAGTATGATCGGGTTAGGCCCGGGCCAAGACTGACCCACCCGACCCGACACCCAGCTCTAATGTTAACCAACTCCTTCAAGCGCCTACACGCCACCACCTTTAGAGAAAAAAAGATAATAATTCTATCTAAAGTTTTATTTTGTATGTAAAAAATAATTTTTTTAGGGAAAAGGAAAATCCTTAAAAGATATTGCTTTGTTGGGAAACGATAATTTAACCAACCATGCGGAAATAAATTTTTAGGGGAAAGAACAAATCCCTATAAAGATAGGTTTGTTGGAAAATGATAATTTAGCCCACAAATCTAGTTTGTCTATGGAAATAACTTTACAGGGAAAGAATACATCCCGACAAAATGTGGTTTGTCAGGAAATAATAATTTACCTTACAAACCTAGTTTTTATACAGAAATAACGTTGTAGGGAAATAATAAATCGATACAAAATAACTTTTTTGTGGGGAAAAGTTAAATAAGCCTACAAATCTTTGTATGCGGGAAAATCGTAGGATTAAAGTAAATTTCTTGTAGTGTCTTTCTCATATTCATTTATATCTTCTTCAACTAAGATTATCGTCTTCATCCAATTCCTCTCCATCTCGTGGTTCAGGAATCTCGTGGTTGAGGACTCTTGAAGAATGCCTCACAAACATCATCTTTATGTAGGACAACGTGATTGGATACACTCCCATCTTCAAGTGATAATAGTAAATATTTATATCATCAGTCCACTTCCTTATCCTCTTCCTACTCGGTTCAGGCCTATCAATTTTCAAGTAATGATGGGTTGGGTTTAATTTTGGGCCATAAATTCATTTTGGATTGGCTCACTTTGTAGCTTTATTTTGCCATTCACTTTATGCCCCACAACTTAGACAATGCTACGTCAAAGAAAACTAATGCTCTCCATTTTTCTTTTCATTCACTTTTTTATCTTTCATTTGTAGCTTAGATGATTAATCTAAAAGGGAGCTGATCTCCTTCTCTGGTGGGATGATTTAAAGCCTCTTGTTGATGTGACAGTGCTAGCGGCAAGCGCAGGGCCATGTCATCAATCTAACGGAGTTTCCCTATATTTTGGACTAGTGTTCTAAAAAACAAAAAACGTGAAAAATATCAAGACCAAGCATGGACTTTTATGGTACGCTCAATCGCAACAATAAATGATAAAAGTATAATTAATGCATAATAAACTATGCGGTGTGGTAAAGCGTGAAATCTAAACTTCAAGTGTAAACTCTACTTAAATATCGCTTAGATGAACTTCTGACAACAATGCCTTGAACCAAGGATCGGAATCACAAAACCGACCCTAAAACAATATGGGTTGAATTGGATCAGTTTGAGTAGTTTTAGTTGGTCCGGTTAAGGTTACAAACTGTCCAAACCATTTGAGTTGATTTGGGCCTAAATTCTACCCTACCCTACCCCTGAGCCGTGGCCTCATCGAAGTGACAAGCACCGTTGACCGTATCAAGCAACTGAGTGGTTAATTCAATTACCGTATTTTGAGCTAAACGACTGGGATAAGGACACGTATATCACTCTAAAAACTCGATCAATTTATTAATAATGAATTTAGACTAATTACATGTCTATAAAGAGTTGACTTTTAAAGCTTAAATCTCATAATATCAGACCTGTGGTACCTTAGAGATCTGAGGGAAAAACTGAGCAGAAACTTTGATATTCTTCAAATGGATCAGAACAAAAGCGCATTTCTGATCGGAATTGTAGGTGCGGTTCTCACGCTTTCTGCTTACTCCCAGACACTGGTTTCTCCAACTCAGTGCATCGGACTTGGTTTGCTTGTTCTAATCTTTGGTCTCCTCGTTAGGGAAGGTCTAATCTCTCTTTAGCTCATCTTTTTTTCCTTTTTCATCTTATAATAATATATGTATTTGTAATGATCTCTTTCAAGAATCGAGTAATTTGATTTTTATTTATGTCCTCTATGTTTCATATTTCAAGTAGATTCAAAAACGATTAGTCTGATAGAAAGATACTACAAATTTAGCAAGTTATCATAGCCTACGTCTTCGGACGGATGTTCTGAAGATATATATTATGTAATAAAGTACTATAGTTGTCGGAGGAACCAAATAGTTTTTTTTTTTTTTACTTTTTTTTTTCCTTTAAATAGGTCATGTTACTTATATGAATTAGAAAATTAAGTTGTTAGAATTTTGTTGCAATAGTTGGAAGCTCAAGTTTTTGAGTAAAGAAAGTCCAGTTCAAACCATACCCATCATTCCTCTCATGGCCCTCTACCTACTAGTTCTTAATTTTTCTTTTTCTTTTTTTTTTTTCCTTGCCTCTGACAACACAACTAATTTAAGTGGTTAAAAGATGTTACGCTTGAACTCTTCTTGCAACCATATTATATATGCTTAAATTTTATTAGTATTTGCACGTGAAGTTAAATTACATTTTTTGCGAGTATCATTTGTACCTATTTTTTGAATGTTGCCCAATAATTTTAAGATGACAATTATGTGCTTATTGTATTCTTTACATTTTGATATAAATTTGACGTGCATAATTCTTAGTAATATGTTTACGGAATTGGCTTCGATTCTTGAATCTGGATATACACAGTCTATATGAAAATGTTAAAAAACTTGTCACAAGTTTTCTAACAAACCTCCATATGGCATGCATCATGTGTTACTTTTCGTTTATTAAAATTGAAATAAAACAGAAAATATTAAAAGTAGTAGTAATAGTAGTAGTAGTAATAATAATAATAATAAATAAAAATAACTGACCTTCTTTGCTTGGAAAAATTTAGTTCTCTGTAGAAATACTCGATCATCCACAAGCACCATAACCATTAACCATATTAGTCTTTTTTGGGTCGATAAATAGCAATGATACTTTTGTTGAAAAGATTAAGTCAAATGAAGTTAAGTTTGGTAAAAAAAAGTGGGGCATAGGTAGTTGATGAACCTTGTTTGAAAATGTGAGCCTAATCCCGATCCGAGGCCCGCTTCTTACGCTTTGACATGCTTCACATCTCAAGGCAGCAGTTTGAGGCATTTTACGCTGAGACTTACTTATTCAACATTGAGAAGTACGCCTTTGAAGCATTGTCTCAACACATAAGAGGTGTAAGCTCTCTAACTTCTTGCTAAAGTTTAATTTAGAAAAAAAAATAACGAATTTAGAGTTGTGATGAAGAAAGCCTTGTTAGTTGCTAACGTTTTCCTTATACTTTGAAGATTTATACTGGACTTTTTTGTCATTCAACATAATAGTTAAACATGAATACTACAACAAACAAATTTCAGCATGGCCAAAAAAAAAAAAGGGAAAAAATAAGTCCACTAGACATATTAAGCAGTAGCATGTATTTTGCTTGATTTAGCATTCAATTTTAACAATGATGTACAACGTACCCTACCCAACCTTTTAACCAATTTTTGATAGTCATCATTATAAAGTTTATGTATATCTATGTACCCATATAGGACGAGAGATACAATTAGTCTTCATATTTTGGGCCTTGAGCCAAGATATAAAAAATGGGCCTCCAAACTATAGCGTACATTCAAATAAGTTTTTATAAAAAAAAAAACCAATAAAATTGTAAAATACTTAAAATTCAATCATTCATGGTTATGCTGCCAAAGAGAAAAACACTTCATACGTTCAAATAATTAGTCATGCTCTAACTATTCAAGCAAAATCTACGATAGACCAACCATTAAAATTCCAGTGGGTAAAAGTAATTCGTAAATAAACTCTCCAACTAATCAAATTTAGGGATCAACACATAGGTCCAAAAACTAAGAAAGACAATTGTAGGAACCAAACGCATCTTTAAAATTAGCCCAATTTTTTGTTCTTCAAGCTTTAAAATCGATTAATGGTACACCTGGTGCAGTAGCAAGGCAGTAGTTCGCGCTTTTGTTTGTTTAGTTGTTTGTTCTTAGTTGTTTTCTTATTTCTCCACAGATCGATTTGAAATATTCAATTGGCTAAAATGGTATAGTCTCTGTTTAGGAGTTGGGTTTGGTTAGGGCTGGGCCGGTTTTGTCGAAACCGAAATAAAACCAATCAAACCATATTATTGCCAAGAGTAAAGGTACTTTATCATGATCATTTAGCTTCGTTGTTTTATTTTAAACACTCTCATCCATAAAGAAGTTAATTTTATATTTTTTATGATTTTCCTTCTTCAAGCCATTATGTAAAAGGTATTGATCGCCTATGTAACCCCCCGTGGCTTGAGAGAGAGGGATATGGAATATTTTACCAAGCTTTTACTTTAGTTATCAAATGAATGGAACGTAAAAACCTTACGTTAATTTTTTGTTTTATATGTAATATTCATTTGCCAACTACTGGCTTAATTTTGTGTGCATGTCAATATACACAAGCTTTTTCAAAGTTATATTCTTAGTATACATTATTAATTATTATCTTAATGGTTATATATCACTATGACTTTCTATACTTAAATTATTTTCCAATTGAATGGAGCCATTGATAACTTAGGTTTGTTTTCTGAGTAATGCTATTTAGCACCGTTGGTGCTTGGTACCATATCAAGGTGTCATTAAATGATAAGTTAAATTAAGTGAGTCCTTTATTCATTCATTTAATTTCACTTATCATTCGATATCACACTAATTGCCACATAGACTAGTGCCAAACACCACATGTGCTAAATAGCATTATTCTTATTTTCTATGTTTTTTACATTTTTTAAAGGCTTCAATCTCAAGTATAATGTGATGCGCTTGTGAACGCCAGTCTAAGCCTTTGATATGGTTTTATATTTGAAGGGGGAGGGCGGGGGGGAGGGGTCATTTGCAGGGAAGAAAGAAAGAAAGATAAAAGAAAAAAAAATGAAAAAATGAATGCAAAGGGAGACGTGGAGGGCATAGAAAGAGAACAAACAAAAAAGGAAAAGAAAAAAGGGATAATTAGAGATAATATCCTCTTTTTAATATGAGTCTTAATTCTACCTCTTATTTTGAAGCTAACTAAATACTCACCCGTGTGTTGCACAAGAAGAATATATATCAAATTATTTAAAAAAAAATAAGAAATTTATAAGTTCTTTTTTTTTTTGTATGGTGGAATTTTATAAGGTTACGTTACCCAATAAGGAATAATTAATTTTTAACATCAACCAAACAATAATGTAATTTTTTCTTTTCATCTTAAGGTAACTATCGTTTATAACAAATTTTAACTCGATTGTTATTGTTAAAGAAAATAAATATCATTTTATTTTTTTACACTAATTATGGCATCTTATAAAATAATTGCTAGTCGGGCTGTTACGTGTACTGTAAAAATATTACTTATTCAAAACCAAGAAAGTCAGATAGCATGAAGATTATATAAATACCGGGAAAATTAAGAACAAAATTACAATTATAATTTTCAATTAACTTAAATAAACGATATATATGTTTATTTTCTATTAATTATAAACTATAAATTTCAAGATATGTTAGATAATTGGATAATCAAATTTATCTATAATTTAAACAATGATAATTATCGATTTGTTATTAAATTTAATAGTGAATCTTATTTCAAAATGGTGAATGAACAAGGCAAAAGGGAATAAAAAATTTAAAAAAACTGAAAATTCAGAATATCATACACGTTATCACAATATAAAAAAAATGTTTAAAAAAACCTTACTGATGGATTTTTTGGCAAGAAAACTGTGATACAAAAGTACCGCAGTTGTTTTCATTTAGTTAATATATAAATTTGAAATCTACAATTTTGCGTTGTAAAAATACCTTTTCTTATTATTAATTATTGATTTATTTATTATTAAAAGTATTTATATCATTATTTATTTGTTTGGTTTAATAAACCTAATATATATACACACACATGTATCACACACACACACACATATATATATATATATCATTATTTTATTCAAACCCTAGCACCCACAAATTCATTAATCGCCACCACTTCCATTCATTAGCCACCGCCACCGCCACCGCCACCACCACGTCTGCCGTCACCACTGTCGCCACCACCATATCCGCACTGCTACCATTACTCCTACCAATCTGTTCGACCGTGCTTCCAACACCACGACATACCACATCGCACCGCCACCGTTCACAGCCATGGAGGGATGACAAAAAAACTTGATTCGCACCATGACTTGATGGATACCTGATCCGTTTGAGAAAAATTCCCTATCTGCTGATCGGTGGAGCTGATCTGGTCAAGCTTTGTGATTTGCGAGAGGATCCGGATCGGATCCACTATTAACTATTCAAAAAAAAAAAAAGTGTTAATAAGGTTTCACGTTTCATACTTTGATACTAGGAACAAAAAGTGGGGGATGTGGGGGATTAGGATTAGGAACCTAAAATCCTAAATTCTTATCTCAACTCTCTGTGGCATTCTCGTTCCTTTACTTCTGATCATTGTCTGCCTATGTCACATCACTTCGCGCTGCCCTAACCAGTCAACCATAAGCCGCCTTAGCTTCATGCAACATTTTGTTTTCTTTTCACAGGCACAATCTTGCATTAATTCTAATACCTATGTGTAACGACCCCCTCCACTTTGACATGATATTGTCCTCTTTGGGTCTAAGCCACACGGTTTTTGCTCTTGGGCTTTCACCCAAAATGCTTCATATCAGATAGAGTGAATCTCTTAACTTATAAACTGATCTCATTTTCTTCACCCAAGCGATGTGGGATTGAGGCTATCACAATCACTCCACCTAAGGGGGCCCAACGTCCTCGTTGGCCACACTTCCGGTTGGGCTCCTCTCTGATACTAGCTGTAACGATCCGCTCCACTTTGACATGATATTATCTGCTTTGGGCCTAGCCTGCATGGTTTTGCTCTTGGGCACTCACCCAAAAAGTCTCATGTCAGATGAAATAGATATCTTAACTTATAAACTAGTCTCATTTTCTTCACCCAAGCGATGTGAGATTGAGGCTATCACAATCACCCCACTTAAGGAGGCCCAACGTCTTCGTTGGCCACACTTTCAGTTGGGCCTTTTTAGGTGGGGTGATTGTGACAACTTCAATCCCATATCGCTTGGGTAGAGAAAGTGAGACCAGCTTATAAGCCATGAGACCCACTCTATCTGACATGAGGCCTTTTGGGCGAGAGCCCAAGAGCAAAACAGTGCGGGCCAGGCCCAAAGCGGACAATATCATGTCAAAGTGAAGCGGGTCGTTACAAATGGTATTAGAGCAGAGCCCAATCGGAAGTATGGCTAACGAGAACGTTGGGCCCTCTTAGGTGGGGTGATTGTGACAGCCTCAATCCCACATCGCTTGTGTAGAGAAAGTGAGACCAGTTTATAAGTTAAGAGACTCACTTCATCTGACATGAGGCCTTTTGGGTGAGAGCCCAAGAGCAAAACTGTGCGGGCCAGGCCCAAAGCAGACAATATCATGTCAAAGTAGAGCGGGTCATTACAGATGGTATCAGAGCTGTGCCTAACCGGAAGTGTAGCCAACGAGGACGCTGGGCCCCCTTAAGTGGGGTGATTGTGATAGCCTCAATCCCACATCGCTTCGGTGAAGAAAAGGAGACCAGTTTATAAGTTAAGAGATTCACTCCATCTGACATGAAGCCTTTTGAGTGATAACTCAAGAGCAAAACCGTGAGAGCTAGGCCCAAAACGTACAATATCATGTTAAAGTGGTGCAAGTAATTACAAATGGCATCAGATCCGAGCCCAACCAGAAGTATGGCCAACGAGGAGTTGGGCCCCCCTTAGGTGGGGCGATTGTGATAGCCTCAATTCCACATCGCTAAGGTGAAGAAAAGGAGACCAATTTATAAGTTAAGAGACCTATTCCATCTGACATGAGGCCTTTTGAGTGAGAACTCAAGAGCAAAATCGTGCGGGCAGGGTCCAAAGCGGACAATATTATGTCAAAGTGGGGTGGGACGTTACAGATGGTATCAGAGCAGAGCCCAACCGAAGTGTGGCCAATGAGGACGTTGGGCCCCCTTAGGTAGGGTGATTGTGACATCCTCAATCTCACATCGCTTAGATAGAGAAAGTGATACCAGTTTATAAGCCACGAGACTCATTCCATCTGACATGAGACCTTTTGAGTAAGAACTTAATAGTAAAACCGTATGGGCTAGGCTCAAAGTGGACAATATCATGTCAAAGTAGGGCAGGACGTTACAGATGGTATCAAAGCTGAGCCTAACCGGAAGTGTGGCCAACGAGGACGTTGGGCCTCCTTACGTGGGGTGATTGTGATAGCCTCAATCCCACATCGCTTGGGTAGAGAAAGTGAGACCAGTTTATATGCTAAGAAGACACACTCCATCTGACATAAGGCCTTTTGGGCGAGAACCCAAGAGCAAAACCGTGCAGGCCAGGCCCAAAGAGGACAATATCATGTCAAAGTGGAGCGGGTCGTTACAGATAGTAACAAAGCTAAGCCCAACAGGAAGTGTGGCCGACGAGGACGTTGGGCCCCCTTAAGTGGGGTGATTGTGATAGCCCCAATCCCACATCACTTGGATGAAGAAAAGGAGACCAGTTTATAAGTTGTGATTTATTCCATCTGACATGAGGCCTTTTGGGTGAGAGCTCAAGAGCAAAACCGTGCGGGCTAGGCCTAAAGCGGATAATATCATGTCAAAGTGGAGCGGGTCGTTACACTATGCATACACTCTTGAGTCTTAACTCTTGAAAGATGAAGATTTGGAGAAGAAAATTTGCTTTTTTCTTTATGTTTTGTATGTTGTGATGTTGAAATATTCAAGAATTTGAAAACTTTCTCTTTTCATTGTTGATGACTGGATATGTTGCTGAATCTATGTTAGTCACTTTTTAATATGACTTTTGTTTTCTATCTATTAAACTAAAAAGAATGATTTAATTTGGTTAATATTGATTTAACTTCATGTTATTGGTATTATAGATTGTAGAAAATGATTAGATTGCAATTTATCATGTAAAAATCAAAGTAAGGTTTTAAAAAAAAAAAATTGTTGTGGCTTGGTTGGTGGACTGAAAATTCGATCCACAAGTTGTGGATCGTGGAGCAGATTATGGTTTTGTAAATTTTTCATGGGGCGGAATAGATCGGTGTCGTTCTACCATGATCCGCTCCATTGCAATCCCTACCGCCATGGAAGGAGGCAGGACATCTGGAGGAGCTGGCACAGAGGCAGATACGAGTTTTTTTTTTCCCGCATTAATGTGGTTTTCTTTTTTAATTGAACTTCATCGTTTTTGGAAATCTTGAAAAGTCAGTGGATTAATTTTCCAACTTTTGATGGAAATACAAAGATGTTTATGTCTCGAAATCTTTCCGACTTTAACGCGCTTGATGGAAGAGTTGTTTTTGAAGAAACTTTTCCAACTTCAATGTAGGTTTATATTTCTATTTTGATGATTCTGGAAAAAGATTATGTGCGGTTTAGTTTTTTCTTGTTGGAAAAATTTAGACCACTTTCATTGACTCAATGTGTTAACACTTATGGCTTTCATGTGATTTTTAGTTTTCTTTGTAAGTTTGGTGTTTTTCCAGTGGTTTGGTACAATATATCTTTTGTTATTATATATTTGTTTATGATGCTTTTTTTGTTACCATATTTTCTAGCATTTTACCGTTTTCCAAATTTGCAAATCAGATTTTAACAGGAATAGATGGCGCCCTCCCCCTCTTAGATACCTTAAACTGAATACAGACGCTGCTATTAGTGAGGAACAGAAAATTTATGCAGTGGGAGCAGTAGTGAGAGATAATCTTGCTGTTGTGTTGGGAGTTTATGGTCACATTTTCACGGGAACTCCGCGAGTTGAGGATGCGGAGGGATGGCACTCCTGATGGGCTTAAAATTTGCACAAGAAAATGGATGGCGTCACATTTGTGTTGAGTCAGACAGTCTCCAGTTAATTAATAGTTTACAGGAGAAGATTGAGTTTCTTCCTAGTGCACCGCTCTTTAGTGAAATCCGACAGCTTTTATGAAAGCTCGGCTGTGATTCTTGCACCCATATCTCCCAAGATGGGTGGTTACTCACACGGTCGCCTCATGTGCTTTGTCTTATTTATTTTGTGGTTCATAGACTCATTGTATTCCATGATACTTTGGCTCCGTGATTAGCCGAGATATCAATGAATGAATAGTAGTTATTGCTGTAAAAAAAAAAAAATTGTTACCATGGTTATTGGTTTTGTTTTTTTAGTGATTCTATTTTTTGGTGATTTTTGGCATTTGTTACTGTTTTCTTGTTCTTTCTTACTATTTTTTTGGGTTTTTTTTTTTATATTCTGTATTATGTATAGGGGTTGTTACATGTGTTAAAGGCGGTGGTGTTTTTGCGACTACCACTTGTTAATAAGTGGCGGTGCCGGCGATGTTACCATTTTTTTTTTGTTATTCTATTTTTTCATTTGTTACCATGTTTGTTTTAATTGCTACCACTAACATTTGTCTTGTAATTAGTGGATTTTTTTCTTCATGGTGTTTTTTTACCATTCTATTTCTTTTTTAATTTCATATATATATATATATATACACACATATATATATATATTTGTGATTGTCACCATTCTTTTCCTTTTAAATTTTACATGAATTTTCTTTTTAATTTTTTTTGTGTTGTTGTTGCCATTTCTTTTTCCCCTTTTTAATGATTTTGGGTGCTTTTTACTAATTTTTTCTGTTTTATGATGTGTTTTTTCCCCTTGGATTCTTATTAGTTTTTTCTAACTTAGCGATGGTGGTGTGACAGTGGTTTTATCGGAAAACCACTACATAGTAATTATAATAATTATATATTATACTATTGTTACTATATTAATAATAAAAGATTTATTATAATTAATTTAATAAAAAAATTGAAATTAATTAAAATATGGTGAGGGCCTTTTTACAATCAAGAAGGGCATTTTAACAAATACTTTCAATGTCAAAACATTACAAAAATAAGTGGTTTTTATCTAAAAAACCAAGGGCAAAAAAAAAAAAGAAAGAAAACCCAACCCAAACCGCGACCAACCCAAAGCAGTTTGGATTGGGTTAGATGTCAAAAACATGAAATCAAATGAAAATGGCTAATTGGGTTGGATTTAGGCCAAAATCAACCCAATCCAGCCCATTGCTGACCTCTAGTCTGGTTGCTTTCCCAATCAAGAAAAAGAAAAAAAGAAGGGTAGATATATTAACGCTCTAACTTTTACTAGCTGCACAACAAGTTAATTGAAGTCCTTAGTGTTTTAAAGTTGTAATATTTATTTCTATAATCTTTTAATTGTATTTTTCATATTCAATTTTTAACTGATTAGCACATGTTACATCTTTGACAACAATTTTCTCTCAAAACATATGTTAAGATGCTGAAAAAAATTTATGTGCTCATCGTAAAAGGAAAGAAAAATAATTAAAAAAATGTGACAAGTTATTTCTTTATTTAAAAGTAGAATCATTAATGCCAACATAAATGAAAAAATCGATGATAAAAAAATGTAAGGTAAAAATATTTGGAATGTTTCAATTAAAATGTGGTGCAGATATAAGGAAATGTAGTGTAAATATATAATTGACCAAAAAGGAATGGTATAGTGTGGTAATTAGTTTAGAATGAATTGGGATGGAATCTTAAGACGAGCTTCATGTGTTGGTGAGATGCCGGGAAATCAGCATGGCATGGTTGAATAATGATCTAACAGTGTGGAAGGAGGGAATTTGAATCTTTTATATATTGTGACTCTGTGCAGGTGTTGGCTTGCTTGAAATTCCTACATATTTAAGGGCAAAATAGTTGACTAGTGGTTCGAGAGGATATATATTTGGAGGAGTGTTGGAGACTGATCAAGGACCTGTTTTGGAGCCGATCAGCGATCAAATCCCTTTGCAAGCGCTTCGATGCGCTTGTCAATTCTTAGCCACCTATAGGAGCGCTAATCAAGTAGCTAATTTGTTAGCTAGGCATATATATGGTGACACTTGTATTTCTGCTATTTGTTGAGGGATGTCTCTTCCGCCCTTAATTGTAAATACTCTTTGCTCGGATTGTTCGAACGAATAACAAGAATTTTGATTGGAAAAGGAAAAAAAATTGGGTTTCAGTCATAACATATATATTAACGGGATTTGGTTTAAGTTAGATTCGTGAACATTGAACGACCAATTTTTAAGAATAAATAAATAATTCATGGCATTTTTGGCCCTGTAAAATTTTACAACTTTTACTATAAGAAACATGAGCTATAGTGGCGACATTTGCCGACTACGTCAGATTTCGTTGCTATAGCGTTGGCTACAGAGATGACCTTGAGTCGCGTCGAACTCCAGTCACCTGAGATCCACAGAAATATCGTCGCTGTAGGTTGTGGCTACATGGACGAGAAGTGATGTCGCTGCTATATATTGATATCTATAGCGATGACGTGTGAAAGTTGCTCTATATTTCTTGATCTAAAACGATGATCTATAAATGTCGTCTCTATATGATTAGCGGGAAAATTTACCACCTTTGTTCTTGTATTTGGTGACGGAAAATCACTGCTATAGGGAAGATAGTCGTCACTGCAATTATAATAATAATAATAATCTATATAAATATATTATAAAAGCAAGATAAAAACCAAAAGTCAAGCTAGTCCAATTGGCAAGGTACTATGTCTTTATATCTAACGTGGTGGGTTTGACTCATCACAAGGGCAAAGCAATGTGTGTAATTAAATATGGATGGGAAAGGGCCGGGCTATGGGGCCAGCCAGATTGGGCTGAATAATGGCTGGTCTGGTTAAAACTTTTGTGAC
Organism: Nyctanthes arbor-tristis; assembly: GCA_963692815.1. Classification (NCBI taxonomy): domain Eukaryota; kingdom Viridiplantae; phylum Streptophyta; class Magnoliopsida; order Lamiales; family Oleaceae; genus Nyctanthes; species Nyctanthes arbor-tristis. The sequence continues at coordinate 31,015 of CAVNYN010282316.1, read as the reverse complement.
GAAAGCCCATTGATTTTATTGCCGCGACTTTTGATCGTCGCTGCAATAGACTGAAAATATCATTACTATTGGACTATTGGTACGAGTTTATAGTAAAGACCTTGTTGTGGCAAAAAATCATCACAATAGGCCTGTAGCGATGACATTTGGGCCTATAACGGCAACAAAAATTGCCCTATAGGCAACATTTGTTGTAGTGTTTTGGGTTTCTGGTTTGATTTTGAAGCATGGTGGTTGAAATTAGCTCATGATTGTGGGTTTCTACAAGAAAGACTACAAATTGCAGTGACTCGTTTCACCACCGAAAGTGTAGTTGTCATCCGTATAAGTTCGTGTATTAAATATATTGCGGTCGGTGACACGTCTCCACTAAAGAGCAGTCTACAATGTTGACTCGCTCAATTCTCAATGCTCTATTTGTGCCGGTGAAACCGAGTCTACATTTCACTACACTTGCAATTGACCTCTTGTGCTTTTGCTACTCAAATTCGGAGAGCTATTGATGTCGATCTTAACATAGGATCTTCTAATTGCTTGCATGATTCCGATCTTGAGTTGAAGTTTGGACACGTGGAAAAAACAGAAGGCAAAACTAATTGTTATGATATGTTAAGACATCATGGCACAATAGAAATGAAGTTATGTGGAAGGCTAAGTCCTTTACCATCAGTGAACTTGTAATGCTACATTTTCTTATTGCTGGAGATCGGAACTAAACTGCTTATAGATTAGTTAGGGTGGCGGGTTCTTTGTCTGACTCTATATATAGAATGACATAGGACGCTACAGACTTTCATAGATGATGTATTACAAATTGATGCTATGAATGAATAACCTCATTCCCTTATAAAAATATTTAAAAAAAAAAGGTAATGTCGGTGTGCTGGAAATGTAAAATTCATTATATATATAGGATTTTTTTTTAATATTTCATGTGTTGAGTCGTGCTATTTAAACAAAAGCACATGCAAAAATTTTTACAAAACTAATACATAACATAATTCTGTTTTTCAAAATATCACATTACTTTTACATCAATACTAATTATATAAGATATATGTCAATTTTGTCACTCATTTTATTTATTTTTTTGTCTAACTAGAATTATTCATGTTTCATAAGGGTGAGAGAAACAATTTCAAACCAACAGGGGTGGGCTCATGGCCGTGATGATCATGTGAAGGAAAAAGGAACTCAACCAAAGTTGCATGTAATAAGACTACCAAGAAATGATATGGAGACCACTTCTAGCTCCGAGTTTACATGGACTAATGAAAAGTGTGGATGCGGGGCCAGCAACAATATGAGATGATTAGTTTGTCTGCCATCGTTACAGAGACAAAGGCGATCTCCATATCATTTTCATATGAGTACCTGCCATTTACTAATGATCACCCTCTGAAAAGCAACTAGTGTGAATTCATCGAAAATCTGGCATGAACCAAAAAGGAAGAGACATAGCCAAAAATAACTTGCCCGTCTGCTTGTATACATGGAGCTACATAACACTGGTGTCATTTGTGTCCACTACATACCAAGTTTACCGGCAAGTCATCCTTGGCTGCAACTCGTCACCTTGTTGTCTCATGCAAGATTTCCGATGATAAAAGATCGTTATGGCAAGGTCAAAATACCGAAATCCTTCCCTTTTTGGGGTACTTTAGGCTAAAAACCAACCAATCAAGAGAGGCAAATGATTGGTGGGATTTTTCCTAAAGAAGAAAAATGACATTCCCAATTGCATGTAGCAAACATTTTGAAAGATTTTCTTGCAAAAAAAAAAACAAGCATTCACTCAAGAAAAGGAGAAGCCTATTGGAAGAGGGAAAACTTCTTGACAGTGAATAAACGAATGAGGGTTTGAAGCATAGGGAGTTTCTTGCTTTCTTTATGATCAAAAGCGAATTTATTGCATGAAATGACTAAGTTCTAATAAATGTTACTGCCTTCTTTTCAGAGAGGTAGCTATTGATCAGTCTAGTCTGTGCATTGCCCAATGGGGAAAGAAAAAAAGTAAGTTCGTTTGGATGAGTTCATAGAGCGGTCCCTTGATCAAAATTTTCAAACCAGTTAACAGAGAAGAAATCGTACAAAAACGAACGTTGAAAACATAAAACGCCGCTAAGTAAGTTTCACGCTCTTTAGGTGAGATGTAGGGAAGTTTCTAGTCTAAAAATTTGAACTGTTACAAAATTACAAATTTATTTGTTTATCTCCTTGTTTAATATTTAATCTGCATCTTGTTGAAAATTAGGCTATTTGATTTCTCTTGTAGTTGGTATTTTTGCACTGAAAGATGGTAGATATTCATAAATTTGAAGAAATATTCACATACTTAATGTGTAGTCACTACGAGAAAATATCCGGTACTCCAAGAGGACCCTTATAGGATATCATAAACCAATTAGCAACCTACACATGGGTTCAAAGTTCCAAAAATGGGCTAAAAATTTCACGTATGAGTTTCTCATTAACATGGAATAGCATAATAGAGTATTTCTGAAATACCTGAATTTTTCCCACCATTATCTCCAAATCCACCATGTGGATCGAGATTAAAGAACAACTCTTTATGCCCTTGAAACCACGGCAATTGTCACGTAAAGCAAAAGCTACGCTTCTTGTATGGGCGTGCCTCAACGCACATCTAAATGTTGAAAATAACATTCCTATATAAGAGAATTTCCAATAGTATATCTTATTTGTAGATTAAATATTTCATATTATGGAAAAATAGAGAGAAAATTTAAATATCCAAAAAAATTCTTTATTTATAATTTATATTTTAAAACATTTATTTTAGGAGTTAGTTGGTTATTATGCCATTCTAACTCGTTATTTATTATCTTTAAATTAAATTAAATTCCTACATATATGAAGAAACCATTAAAAAAAAAAAAATCATGTGGATGGCAAATGTTACGTACTCGAATAATTTATATTAAATTGTTAAAGTTGTCTTCAATTTTCAAGTCAAAGAACAAGAAAATGAACCCAAAGGTGCCCCTAGCATTAAAGACAATTAATTGACTAGCAGCCCGTAAAGTCATTTTTTCTTTCTGCACTTCATCGGCCTCTGGAAAAAGAGTTCCGTGGAGAAATTTACTACATGAGTGATACAAAAAAGGTTTACAAATAGGGAGTAAAATTATAATTTTATCTATATATTTTCTTTTTCTTTTAGTACACAATATGTGGTGAAATTGTAATTTCACATATTTTTTTAAACGCATCTTACAAATAGATTAACTGATCCTTTACTACATTAAGCATAATGAAATTAGGCTTTGCTTATTTTTCTCAACTAACGTCGTCTTAGATCTAGAGCGCGTATAGTTATAAAAATATAAGAAACTATTAGCAGTTTTATAAAACTACTGGTGGCTTCTTATATGTTTTTTATTATTATATGGGGCTTCATAATACTAACCGGCATCATTACCTTAAGAATTTTCGAAGGCTTCAACTACTAATGTGAATGGATGGTGTTGCTTGTTGGGGCACAAATGAGAAAGGACGGATCTTCACGTGGAAAGGACGGATCTTCACGTGGTAAAGTTAACAAGGATCTTTATTCAATGGTAAAGATTCTAAAGAACACATGGTGTATTATACTCAATTCCTCACACAAAGATAGACCTATTTTTATGTTAAAAGTTAAAAAAAAATTTTGGATAAGAACATTTTTCTCTTATACCTTTTAATTTATTAATAACATGGAAAGGACACATCCCCTCATGGTAAAGTTAACAAGGATTTGAATTTGATGATAAGGAACATGGCACTGTTTGAGATAATTAGACAAATAAGGTGATTTCAATATCCTTTTGAATGATCAGCACAAAACCCACCCGCACAGACAGATAGTCTCTCTCTCTCTCTCCCCAACCATGCTCCAGGCGTTTGCCACTCCACTGCCGCCATCTGACATCATCCTCCTCTTCTTTCGTCCCCATCGTCGTTCACCACCGTCGCCTTTCAAGGTTTGTATTAGCGATCGGAAAGTCGTGAATTTTATTGGAGAAATTGTGTTATGAATTTTGAAAATATAAAATCTCACAGGAAAAATGGCGATCTGATTTGGTTGTGATCTTCAACCGCGAGAAATAGATGCAGCATAATTGGGGATTTTTGTGTAATTCAATTGATTCAATTTAGGTTTCAATTTTGTGAATGTTTGCAATTTGGGGATTTTTTGTTTGAGTTTTCTAAAATCAGATTCATTGTTTTGTGACAATTGTAATATTTGTGATTTGATTCGATTTGTGGTTTGCATAGTGATTTGTGATAGTAATGATGAGTTGTGACATGTTAGAAAAGAAGTGACTCGTCGGACTGTGACTTGTGACTCACCAGAGATGTTTCTATGACTCGCCTGTGACGGTCACACTATGGCCATGGTGGATCACCTAAATTTTCTAAACTGTGCAACATGGACCTGGATTTTGTAAAGTGTATGTAAATTTTTTGTATTTTTTAATAAATCACATTGTGTATTACTCATTCTCTCACAAAGATAGGCCAATTTCTAAGTTGAGAAGCATTAAGAAAAATTTTGTTGCAAAAGTAAAATTTATGAATATTTTCTTATATACCATTTAATTTGCTAATTATTATCAGACTTTAAGAATTATATTAGAAGGACACCTTTTGTAATCTATTTCCTTAATTTACCCTATTTAATAACTAAAAGGCTGAATTTCACATATGGTCCTCAAACTTTTCCCTTTGTTTCAGCTTGGACCCCAATTTTTTTGGCAATATTATAGGTCCACAATCTTTTATAAATTGACACATAAGGTCCCTAATCCTATAAAAAGACAATTATTCCTTTAACTCTTTAAAAAAGAATTTTTTCTAATTTCTTCCATATCCCATCACGTCTACAAGTCGATCGGAAATGACAAATTTTGATAGCAGAGGTTTTTAGGAGGGGTTAGGGAGAGAGACCCCTCATTTTCTACCATTTCTAGGGGCATAGAGAAGTCCACATCAAAGTTCAGGTACCTCTTTTACTACGGAATTTGTAATTTCTAGTTGGGGTGGGGTGGGGTGTGTAACTAAGTGGGTAGAGTGTGGAAAAATTGCCTTTTTATTTAAACATTAGGGGTATAAAAGTCATTTTATGGCATTAGCGACCCTATGTGCAAATTTATTAAAGGTTGGGGACTTAAGGTGTTAGAAAAAGATGGGGATCCAATTCATACAAAGTGCAACGGACAGAGACTATATATGAAATTTACATTAATTAGAATTCAAATTTGATAGTTATAAATAGGCACTAAATAAGTAGCAGATTAGTAAAGAGGACCATACGTTTGGTACAATCCAAAAACGAAAAGTAGACCATGTATATTTTCGACGAATCGAGTAAAATAAAATACATAGAAGGTGATCATTAGGATTTTTTATATGGTAATTACTCTTCTACACTATATTTTGTAAATGATGTTGTACTGTGATTTCTAGATTTGATTAGTGCCATTTTGGGCTTTTGGGGTGCGGAACTAAAACCTAAAACTGCATCATATAATTTCAAATTCTAAATTTTTTTGGGAAGTTACCCCGTTTACTTGAAACATAAAATAAATTATGGTAAAAAACATAAAATGATAAAATATAAAAAAAAGGGGGAAAAAAAGAAAAACATAAAATCATAAATTTGAAGGCCCAAATGACTTCAGATGATCGAAAATAGGTGAGGCTCATCAACTTAGGAGCCTCGGTCTCGTCGTCGTTTGCTTTCGGAAAGGTATTATACACCCTACTCTAACAGTAAAAGCCAAACACCCATATTTTGACCCAATCGCCAGTCTAATTCTCACTCAATCCATCCTACCATGTATCCTACATTATCTTGTTACACAAATAATATAAATTGCTATGCAAATAAAATAGTTTGTTACATAAGTAACAAACCTTTGAACTTGAAAATATTGGTTATCATATAGCACACTTTGTCAAAGGATTGTTACAAAAAAAAAGAGAAAAAAAAAGAAAAGAAAAGGAAAAACAAAGAGAAAAAAGAAAAAAAAATGTCAGAAAGAAGAAAAGGAAAAATAATTTTTTTTTTTTTAAAAAAAAAGAGGGACAAAGAAAAAAGAGGAAAAAAAAAGAAAAGAAAAAATAAAAAATTACATTGGAATCTACTGACTAGCCGGTCGGTGGCAGGCCAGATTGTGGCCATCTTTGTGGTGGGGTTGGGGTGGTTGTTCAGGGGTAAAATTTAATTAAATAATAATAAATAAAACAAAATAAATAAAAATATAAATAACCATATATTTTGGAATTTAAAACACTATCAAGTATTTTTGAACAAATCTTAAGTTTGCAAGTAAAAAAGGGCAATTTCCCCAGTAATATTTGTTTTCTAAGCAAAAACGAGTCACTAAGCAAAACTAATGGGCCAAATTTTGCCCGTATGTCTTTTGGCTAAATTCCATTGTTTCGGAAGTTAAATTCACATTTCAATTATTCTAGCGGAATTCTTGACAAATTATTTAATTTATTTACATTTATTGCTACTTTAGTAATTAGAATTTTTATATATTTTCTTTTAATAAGATAGATTTCTTTTCATTCGAGAATTATGTTTTATTTTTAAATTATATAAAGTGTTTAATTGTAACACAATTAATAAGACTTTGATTGTCAAAAATTGAGTATATCAAATTGTGAGGGAGTTTTCCCTTGTGAGAACAAATTCTGAACTTATCAAAAGGAGTGATTAACCTTTTGTGGCGTTCACACCGCTATCAGTTCTGGGTTCTGCATCTTTGGGGGGTTGGTTTAATGTATTAATCGTTTTCAAGTCGTGAATTTGCAGGTCGTTAGGATTCTTAATCACAACTGAGTTAATTAGCTTTTTTGAGTTAATTTCCAATATCGTGTGGGTTACTTTGACGTTGTTCTATTGCGGGTTCGCATCACATCTGTTTGGAAATGACTTTAAAAATCAGACATATATCTGACCTTTGGATTGCTTGGGCTATTGATTTTGTTGCTTTGAATTTTTTACATGATCATAGCTTCCTAAGGGTATTCTGGCTCAGTTATATCCTATCACTACTCAACCATAGATTTAGGTGTCTGATTTTTATATAGATGGATGCTAAAACGTTGAAGCTCTTGTCAAGATCTTCGTTAGTTTTTTACTAGTCTTTTGCTCATACGTTGCACGAGAAAAAACAATTTAAAAGTAATTAAAGATAGATTGATTGAAATAAGTTTTTCTAACATCTGGTATTAGAATAAACTAGTTGTATACCCGTGCATTGCATGGAATAGAATAATTAGCTCAAAAAAAGCTTGATAATTTCAAGAACTAAATAATCGTAATTTTATTGTGTATTACTCACTTATATACACATGTTACTAATAATTACAATTTTATTACGTACAATTCTTTCACTTTCTACTCTAAAAAGAATTAAAAATTTTTTTTATGTTTGTTCTAAATCATCAACATCAAATATTATTACTATTGTATCTCCTCAACTTAAATTTTTACCTATATATAGGTTCATAGTTACATATCAATATGAGAATGTGTATACGATTGAAAGCACATTAAATAAACGCATATATAAGTAGAAGAGTAGATATATATTTATATACATTTTAATTTATTATTTACTTTATTTTTTTGAAATATATCTCGACTGAAAAATCTATATATATAAGATATAACTTTTATTTTTTTTATATATATTATAATATATATTATAATTATGTATGTTATATATATGTGAGTAAAATAAAACATATATATAAGATATTAGATATCTAATTTGAAACTTAATTAGTTGGATATGTGTATATATATTATTATGATAAAATAACTAAAAAAGGCACATATAAGTAGGATAGTAGGTTTTTATGGGAAAATTTGCGTATGACAACTATCCTACTTTAATATATATAAGATAAGATAAGATATCATTTTTAAAACACTTTTCAATTAAAAAAACAATTTTAATCCAATATAATCCCTATCTCTCTATCCACTCCACAGAAACTTTTGCGATCTCTTCTTCTTCTCGACCTCCGAAATCCCAGTTGCCGGCATAAGATTATTCCTTGCATTATTCAATTGCTTTGTTATGTGAATAATTGTGATTCTTTGTTTCCCTTAATTTTTCGTATTTTATCTCTCTCTCTCTCTCTCTCTCTCTCTCTCTCTCTCTCTCTCTCTCTCTCTCTCTCTCTCCTCTTTTTAGTTTGAGCAAGAACCCAATATTTGTCCGGTCCATCTTTACCTTTCAATTCATGTTCTTACCAGACACATCTGTGTTTACCTTGGTCATGCATCCTCATAATGTCCAAACATGGCCATTGGCCCTTCATCCAGATACCTGGGTTTTTTCTTGCAAAATTTCCCTTTTGTTGTCTTTGCTAAGGTTATTTATTTCTTCTGGTTATTTGATTTTAGGGGAACTGTTGATTTTACAAAATAGCAAGTCTTCGATTGTAGAGGAAGATTCCAAGTTTGAGAAGCAAGCTTGACTAGAGTTCTTGCTCAAAGTTAACAAATGAAAAATATGAAAAAAAATTTCTATTGTTGGCAATGAAGAACTCAAATGTCTGGATGAAGAACACAAGAGTTGTAGGTGTGGTGAGAGATGAAGAGTCCCAGATAGGAATGGCAATGGATTGGATCGGATTGGATTAGTGCCGATCAAATTTGCTCCACGAAAGGTTTACAAAACCATGATTTACTCTATGAGCCACGACTTAAGGATCGGAGTAGATCAGATCAGATCAAGATTGCGATCCACCAACCGATCCATGAAACCGTTTTTTTAAACACCATACATTACACTACTATAATCCCTTAATTTAGTTTTCTCATCATACAATACACCACAATCTATTTTAATAGTAAAATAAAATTAAATTGATATCAAATATCAAGTACTATAGCCAAAAGTAACATCAATAGTAATCCATCTTCCAATTTTCACAAACCCAAATTCCCCTATTATTATACTACATTATCTTCATAAAACATCTCTCACTCTTGTGAATTTATTTACAACCAGCTTAATAGCAAACAAAATCCAACAAAAAATTTAGTTGAAGAAGTTCAAAAACTATAAACGAAACACGAAATAATTAAACTTAATTAAGCAAATATTAAATGTTTGCTAAAGATTTTCAATTTGAAGAATTGGATAGAGCAATTGGGGAAGAAGACGGCCATCAGCCAGCCAAGCAATAAACGAAGTGAGAGAAGAGCTAGAAATGCGGGATTAACTAACCAGGACGGTCGACCTTGAGGTGGCTGGAGGTAGTGACCAAGTGGCTCAGGTGACCGACAACTGAACAGGGGAGATGGCCGTGCGTTGCAACTTGCATGAGAAATTGAGGGACGAAGAGGATTTAGGACTGAAGGTTAGGTTCGTGGGGTGGGAGGAAGGACTTGTGGTTTAGAGTGAATGAGTGTTGACTTGACTGAATGTGATTCTGTGAAGGTAAAATTTTTTCTTGTTTATTTTTCTATAATAATTATTAAATGGATCGGATCGGACATGAGTCAGGTCACAAATTCTACTGTGATTTGCTCCACCAATCTACAGATCAGGAATTTTTTCCTTAAACGGATCGGGTATCCGTCGGCTCTAGTCCCTGACGTGTAGAGAGGAGAGAATATTTTAGAAGAGTGGTTTAAAAATAATTTTTTAATATTAGATTGGAAGATCTTATGGGGATTTAAGAAAATATAAATGCAAGAAGATTTCACATGTGGTATGGAATTAATAGAAGTCCTACCATATAGGCGTATATGACTGCCCTATCGAAGTCTTTCTCAACCATGACATAGATACTCAATGTGTTTTTTTAGTACAAATATATCTAATATTGATTCACCTGACATAAACGAAATGGAAAAAAATGTCAATTATTTTTTCTAATAGAATACACAACATACTCCATTCAATATATTTGTTTAAAAAAAAATTTATTTTGATGTAGGTCATGCCAAATTAGTTTAGACTTAAAGTGTTTGGCTAGAATTTGAATTACTTGTTAGATTATAATTTACTATCTGGCGTCATTTTATTGGTTGCTTTTTATAAAAAGTAAAAAATTACGGTTTGACTTTTGCTTTTTAACCTTTTGAAAAAAGTGAAACCAGTGAAGTGATACTGTATGACAGATTGTACAATCCATTATAGTTGCCAGCAAGAGATGAATTTTCTAGCTTTGCATTATTTAAAAAGAAAAAATGACAGTAGATCAAATTCAAGGCTACTCATCTCTATCTTTGTGTGTAGGGGTTCTGTAAATATAGACTATGTGAATATTCAGGACCCATTGTGTCTTAACTGGATTGATGTATATCAGCATCACTATATAGACTAATAATTCATGCCATGAATTAATTTGAGACATGATTGATTGCTTTTATCAGAATTTGCATTGTACAAAATGAAAAAGAAAACTAACTATTATAATGTGTCACGAAATAAGTAAATATGATAGACAATATTCAACTCAGTTGAGTATGAATTATATACATAGTAACCCAACTCAAAACTTGTAAAACGACGGAAACATCTTATTCACGAGGAGCGTATGGAAATGCAATATTGTACGAATATATTTGCAGTTACCAGAATAGTTTCCGGACGAAAATAAAAAATGAAAATTTGACATTACAAAATTAGTAAAGTAATTGCAGATTATATGATAAAGTTGTTACTTCTCAAAAAGTCAGGAAGGTCTAATATTTCTGCAATAAAGAAAATGAAAAATAATTAGTTAAGTAAGCAAAGAGCATTTTAAAAAAAAATTAAAAAGATCTATAATTATTAAATGAGGAATGTAAACGTGTGGATAGTTGAACATTTTAAAGGAAATAAAAAAGGAAATTGTTGTAGAAAAGAAAATTTGTATAAGGAAAAAAATAGATAGTTGGTAGTTAATATAGATAGAAAGTGAGGAGTTGTTTGAAGAAAGAGCAGAAAATAAAAATAAAAATTTGAGAGATGGGGGGGGGGTGGAGGAAGGAAAATTTGTACAAGGAAAAAAATAGATAGTGGGTAGTTAACATAGATAGAAAGTGGGGAGTTGTTTGAAAAAAGAACTACAAAAATAAAAACTTGGGAGTTGAGAAAAAATATGTGTGTATATATATATTGCAAGCAAATGATTGGAGGAAAAAAAGAAAGGAAAAAAACTGAGATTCCAGAATCAGAAATTCAAAACAAATTACTAATAAAATTACTTAAACAAACCAAATTCAAAACATCACATTAAATAAAAATTCAAAATTAATTAACACGAGAAACTTCTGGTTTTTAGGAATGAGAAAAAAATGAATTAGTACATTGTATAGTCTTCCCTAACTCTTAATTCTCAATAAAGTACCATCCAGAAGAGAATTGATTAATCGAAAAAAATCCTTGAAATTAAAATAAAGCAATAAATATAATGGATACAAAGTACGAATACACATTTTAGCATGTGAGGATTGATAAATATGATGCGATAAATCTCAATACATTTTATTCCAATAGTCATAACAATTAACTTTCGAAAAATAGAATTACTAATAAAATTTGAAAAGCATAGTTGACCACGCAAAGTCACAAGACATTTTTAGGCAGAGGTTTAAGTTTTTGGTTGTAAAGATTTAGTCTAAACATAACACATATTCATTTTCTAACAATTCCATTGATGTCATTAGATTTTCCTATCAATATAGGTAATACCAGCAATTAAAATTGACTACAAAAGTAGGTTTGAAAATTCTGCTGAATTACTCAAAGAAAAATATAGAAGCGTTTAAATATATGCCTTAATCATCCTATAGAGTCCACAAAACATTGGACTAACAAGTGAGCCCAAAACATAAATGTCAACTCAAACGTCCAAAATCCATCATTAGGTGCGGGTTCAATCGGTCCTTGTTGAGTTACTGAAAAAGCATATGTTGTGAACTTAAAACGGACATTGTATGTAAAAATTATTGTCATTTTTCAAAAAATTGAAAAAAAAATTGAGGAAAAATTATATTAGTAAGGTCTTTTTCGACATTTTATTTTCTATTGAGGTAAGTAGTGTGATATTCTAAATTTTTCAATTTTCTTTTAATTTTTTTATTATCTTCCACCTTATCCATTTCTCTAACCTTACATCTTATCTTTTCCAGTTTTGTAATAATATCTTATATATATATATGTATATATAATATATTTTTGTGAGCTTAAAATGGACATTGTATGTGAAAATTATGGCCATTTTTCAAAATATTGAAAAAAAATTGAGGAAAAATTATGTTGGTAAGGTCTTTTTCGATATTTTATTTCCTATTGAGGTAAGTAGTGTGCTATTCTGAATTTTTAAATTTTCTTTTAGTTTTTTATTATCTTCTGCCTTTTCTATTTTTCTAACCTTACATCCTATTTTTTCCAGTTTTGTTATAATATCTTATATATATATATTCATATATATATGTATATATATGAATTATGACATTCCATTCATTCTTACTTTCATTTAGTCACACGTCTGTTTCTATTTCCAATAAGTTAATTTGGCAAATTAACTTGAGAAATAATACAAACTATATAAAATTATATGATTACTATAAATTATAAGAACTATACTCAAATTTTGATTGGATGTCCACGGTGTATTTTAATTCCATGCTTTTTACCTCTATGGATACTCAAGTCCGAGACTTTCTTTTTTTGTTTCTTAATCAAATTGAGCTATAATATCTTTTTGTTTTTCTGCAAACTATTTTTTTTTTAATTGTGATCATATTATCAAGCGATATAATAAAATTAATTCTATAAAAATGGTAGGGCATGACAATGGATGAAATTCACCGTTCAATTTTTTGAAACAAGATTCACTATGCAATTTATTAGCTAATATATCCAACTGTGGACAAATGTCTATATGCTTGAAATTTGTAGTTTATAATTAATAGAAATTAAATATATACAGTCATACATAATAGTAAGTTAGGCGTCGGTTACAATGATAAATAAGTATCGGTTTTGAAACTGATGCTATTAACGGCGACGTACATAGTAAAATGTGCACACACTGATTTTTGAGTGAAGCCTAAAGTGAACAATATATAATAGGCGTCGGTTTTGGATCAAAGAACCGACACCTATTGTCCACTAATGTGAACAAAAGCATTGATTCTAGTATAATAATCGACGCCAATTGCTGGAAATAGGCATCTAACGTGAGCAACAAAGCATTGATTTTGGATCAACAATTGATGCCTATTGCTCAATATTCTTTTGTTGTGCCACCAGCAATAGCTATTTCTGGTGGCACTACAAAATTAAATCAATAAATATACAATACATAGCAAAGAAGAAATCGCGCTAGTACTAGCAATTTATATACCCTCTAAACTAATCATAACCAACATAATATAAATCAATGTCACACTACAAACAATAACTACTCTAAGCATTAGCGATAATGTAATCCATAAATTACTCTAAACTATTATAAACTGATTATATATAACTCAGAACCATTGAAATGTACTTGTATATATACATGTTTGTATAAAAAGCCATAATTCAGAAGTAAACCGTATTTAAAAAAACCAAAAATTACATACAATTTTAGACAAAGTACTTAGCCTGTTTATCGCAAAGCTCATCAATATTCACTTGGCTATATGATCTAAGTATTGGAAACAAGAAAAAGGAATTTCAATAATTTCAAAAATTATTTTCTTTAAAACAAGATTGATATGGATGTTTAATTCAACATATGAATATCATGATTAATTGCCTAAAGAGATGTTTAATTCAATATATGAATATCATGATTAATTGCCTAAAGAGAAAGCAGCAGAATATACCTTTAGTAAGCAACTAATCCCACAAACAATAGACAAGAAATTCTAGCTCCCAACCATTAGATCTTCGTTGGAATGCTCCTAAGTCTTGGATTGTATCAGTGAGTGTGCCCCGCTAAGGATTCTCCAAAACTCGACACAAGAGCCTAACCATAGAGAATTAATTCTCTACAAGAATATTGAAAGGGGTGCGGCTCTTCCCGGGAATGAGGAGTAAGATAGTCCATCCCTTAACCATTGGCTCTTTCCCCATGTCTTGCAAAAGAAGAAAGTCTATTCCTAGCACGTCTGTGCAAGCCCTAGAATTATTTTTCAACTAATACCATAACTTTCAAGAATTTTCTAGAGGGACCTAAACGGATTTACATAATTAGGCTCCCAATAATTAAATATAGTTAATCCGATCTAAACTATTTGATTTATTATTAATAATTCATACACTCCACTAAAAACGAATTATTGCAACTCATAACTATATAAATAATCACAGGAACTAAAACAAATAATTTCACAGTTAATTATCTCCTTGACTTATCAATGTAACAGTCGTCCTTGTCTTATGATCCGATAATTAATTAGGCATGAACTAACTATATCACCTAATAAACTATATGCTTTGTTTAATTCTCAATCATTTCTATTTAGCAAGGTCCACTAAATTCTAACTTTATATTCCTGAAATCATACTTGCAGATGATTAATTAATCAAATCATTTAATTCTTTATTCAAGAGTAATAGATTCCTTTCCTAGTACTTATTCTACTAATTCACTCTCCTCCAATTCCTAACATGTAGAGTATATTGACCAAATATTTATTCAGTCTCATTCATAGCATATCTAAGTTTCTTAAGATTGCTTCATAATAGAACTACCCACCCAAGATAGATTTAGGCAAACTGTATGACAGTCATGTGAAACTTTAATTCACGTGCACAGTCATGCTGTCGATTAAATTCACACGATGATTCAGTTTAATATATCTATCGTGAAGTATTTCAATGTTACCACTCACGACCTCCACCAGTTGCGACGATCAAGATAAGCTGCCTAATTAGTTAAGTTAGAATGATAGACAAATGAAACTCTATAGAATAAAATGCCAACCTTTATTCTCGGTTCAAGACTAAATATTTTTGGTTGAAATATTAAATACATCTTCTGTAGCTCCAAATTACCTATTTAATATTTTTTCAAAGCAACCAATGGCAGTTCATTACTGCTGTAAGTTAACAACTTTGCAAATAATAAACATCAGATTTATTCAATCAATAAATAATTATTTATTTATAGTTTAGTCAAATACACTTTATTTAGGCACATATCCCAACACTAGCTTTTTTCATTTGCCCTAAAGTGTATGCTTCATGTCACGCATACCCATGGCATCTAGATGACCATCGAAGCTCCTCCCTTGAGGGGCAGCTGACCGGTCACCTAGGCTCGACAGGATCAACATAGTAGAGGATTTTTTTTTTTTTTTGGCTTCTGATGCAAGTACAAAAGAGTCATTATGGTAGCCCAGCTGACAAAAGTCCACCAGAGTGAAAAACTCATTCATCTATTCGAACACCGTGCCAGTTCATGATGCATTAATGTTATATCCTTCATAAGAAGAAGCATCCACCCTAGGGTTGTATACCAAACATTTTATTATTTCAATAATAGTGTTTGGCGTTTGGGACAACTGTTGTATCAATCTATCTTTGAACTATGTTATAAGATCGACCGAATATGTTCATTAGTTAGCCATATTTCACTTTCAAAGGATTCTGCCGCTTTAACATGGGCATTGCTCGTCCAAATATGGTGAACTTCAACAAAGTGTTGCAAGATAAAGAAGTATGCTTTATCTCGCATTTCGGCTTTCGACACCATTGATTTGAATCTAATCGTATCTTCACCTCTGAGTCAACCTTCATGTAGTGATTTAGGAATACCAATGGCCTGAACACCATCTTGGGAATTAGTACAAAATTCAATAGTCTCCTTGGCAACACAACCTTCAATTATATTTCCTTCTCTCGAATCCGCTTCTCACATATCCTTCCAAAATACTCATGCATCTCTCAAGCGATCTATAACTCACGAATTATATCAAGATATTCAAAACAATGGTTGCTTTTTCCTTAGTTTTCAAAGAATTTTTACATTATTTGATTTCCTTAATTTATTTAACCATTAGACAAGTCATACACCCGTGCATTGCACGGGATAATGAAAAAACTAAAAACTGTTGGAATTATTTGTCATACCCCGTGAATCCATGAACATATTTCCTAAAAATCCATTGACTCAACGGATTTGGTATAATTTATGAGCATCTAGATTTTCACCATGGTAAGACATCATTGAAGAATCACCTTGTGTATGTTCTTTGTGTATGTTTTGCCTGCTCAAATGAATTGAAATTTCGTAGTTTTAACTATGGCTGATTTCTTTACAGTACTTAAATTACAAATTGAGATTTTTAACAACATTACATCAAATCCATTTATCTTGAATGTTTACATGCAAGTAATAATACTGACGGCAGCAAGAAAATGGTTAAAAAGAAAGAGATCATAATTTACAATCCAAGTCTTGAGCTATTCGACAGTGGTGGAGACCTCATGACCCTGCAGAGAATCATAAAACTAAACTCTAGGCCTTGAATTATTAGCTGGTGGTGGAGACTTAATGACTTCACAAAGAATCATAAAATTTTACCTGCTCGCAACCTTCCTTGAATACTTACAAAAGCTGGACTTCATAAGCCCATATTTGCTTGATATAATATTAGAAACTTCAAAGAAGTATCATCTGCATCAAAAATCAAACAATTTCATATTTATTTGCAACATGAGTACTTTGAAGCTTCAATATCTAAAGTAACAATAATAAACTATCGGCTGTATCACATTCATACAAAACTTAATGCAATGCCCTCTGATGCACGTATTAAACTGAATGCAATTAGTATTACTGTCTAGAATGAATCCCTTCATATATTCCCTCCAGGATCCTGCCTTTATCGAACAAGAGCTAAAGAAAATAAAAAGCAAAGGTAGTGAATCTTTGGAGTTACAAAGCTAAACAATTGGGAATGATGGACAAAAGTTTATATTTTGCATTTTGACAGTGTTAGCTTCTTGATGCTACTGAGCCATCTATCATAAATAATATGGAATGGATCATTGGATTGAAGAATTATATTTCCCAAAAAAATGAGGATAAAATGCAAAAAAAAAAAAGGACAATATCATCAGATTTTAATATTTATACATACATACGATCAATAAAAGAGCAAAATCAAGGATATGCATATTCTCTCTTTTATAGGCTAAACAGCCAAATCAAAATAATAAAGTGAAGTGAAATTCATCAACATGGCTTATACTCACTTGCACTTGGGATGCCGATCACAATAGATATAAATATCAAGAACCAGATATGCTGATTTCAAAAATCAATTAGAGTTCCTTCTAAACATCATGGTGTGGATTGTCACACTAGTGAAGAAGATCAATTTTCAGAGTGTTAAGTTGAATAGAAGGGGGAAATTAGCTACAAGAATTGATCTATATATATGCCATAATAAAACAAAAATCCAAGAAACAAAATACAATGAGATCAAGAAGCATATATATCACTAGAAGCCAAGAGAGATGTGTTGTAGGCCGCTAGTGTATCCAAAACCAGAGAGGCACCAATTAATTGATATATATATATATATATATATATATATATATAATTGCTCCTAAAATCACATATCTATAATTAATCTATTAGACTTGATCTATATTCTAAATGAAATTCATAATAAAGAAAATGAAATTTGAATTTCTAACTATTATTGTGAATTAATTGACACAGAAAGAATGAAGTTCAAGAGGAGAAAATTTGTTGAAATGACTTCAGACCTGCTTTGAATTTAAGTTAGAAACAGAGTCAAAGGTGAAATTATTGTCTCCAACACATAGTGCATTTCTTAGAAACTTCTCTAACCATGTAATATACTCCACCATAACAATTAGCGGTTTCTAATCTCTCTAACACCATCAACATAGATGAAAATCATTTAAAGTATGATTCGGACAATTGAACAACGATTGAAAAATTCAAAAAGTACTACAAAATTCACTCGTCAAGAAATACAAAGGGACAAGTAGGAATAGGATTGGTTTTCAATTTTTATTGTTCAAGTAGCAAGAAAATTAAACACTACAAGTATTTTACATCGGCCAAAGCTTGTACTTAGACCACATTTATATTGTTTTGTGAGAAAACATTCCTTTGCAAACAATCACGTACAATGCATTAGACACTCTTTAGCATCAAATCTGCTGGAAATAAATATCAAACGTGGTATCTATGAATCAGAAAAAGTAACGAAGTATATAAAATAAGTAAAACTTGATGGAACCAAGCGATCAAACAAAAGTTGATCGAGTAGCAACAATCCTCTTATCCATTCAAAAAGATAAACAAAATTCAAAACTTACTGACTCAACAATCAATTCTATATACGTCCCAAAGATAACTAAAACATCTAAATTTCGATTTTTATGAATTACAAAAACTCCTAAAAATCACAAAAGACTTACACTGGGGGAAATAAAGAACACAATAAGTAACAATTTAACTTGAATTACTTTGATATGAAGAGTGGCGCTACCAAATTCAGCACTAATCTTATTTTGATACTCCAATCACGCACTTATATTGTAAAAGCAAGATCTTATCCCATTTGAGGAGTAATTTCTGGAAAAGGAAGCCCCAACAAATCAAACACAAAATACCCCCATAAAACCTGCCTCTGTCGGATATCGGCTGATTTCAACTTTACTTGCAACTCTGTCAAATTAACTATATAGCATATTTTAAGTGCATTAGTAGATCAGCCGACACATCTAACAAATTAACTTTGAGAATTTTGTTGAATTTAATTCTGAAAATTTGCTCTAATTAGGCTGGGAGTTATTTGCTATAATTTAATCTATTCAATTTCAATTGAAAGTTTTCCAAAAGCTAAAATTAAAGTACCGCGCTTTTCAAAAGGATTCAAAAAATTATAAGTTCTTACACCAGCGCTTTCCAAAACATTCACCATATCATAAATCCTCTAACTTCAACTTCGAGTAAATTTAGCATTACCATTTCCATCTTTCAAGTGCAATGATAGTTTTAAAGATTATCCAAAGCTCAAAAATTAGTAAAAACCTTTAAACTGGCCTAAAACTAAAAACCAAACAATTGAAATAAATGCTGAGGAATGTATGGAAAAGACAGGGATCTAAAATAAATAAATGAAGAAATATGGAAAAACAAGAAATAAATTGAAAGCTTCATGACGAACCCAGAAATCTTTCTGCAGGTCTTTGAAATAAAGCAACCAATTGTGAATTAACAATAATAATTAAGGGGGCCTTCAATATATATATATATATATATATATATATATTATAGAAACTCCAATATCTTAGATGTCCTGCCATAATTAAACACTAATTGGAATAGAAATTTAGTCTAAATTCAATTAGTAATCACAATATCATTAAGCATTAATAATAATCACTGCATATATCCAAAACATTCACCAAAGATTCAATCCACTTACCTTAACTCAAAGGAACACTAACGTGGCCAAAAGACTACTGTTGATGAAAAAATAATCGATATACATCCCGGAGATCACGCATTTTCCAATCTGCAATGAGGAAAAGATAAGAATAATCCGCAATTAGCAAGGAAAGTAGAAGAAGAAATCGGACATCTAGGTGAGAGAATGAAGCCCGACAGATTATGACAGATTAAACCCCTTCTTTCCCAATTAACCCCTAAACGACTATGTCAAATAACAAAATTACCCCTCGCTTATGCAACCAGAAAAAAGCGGGAAAACAATGCCAGAGAATTAAGTCTCTTAATTAATATATAGATATAGATGCTTGTTAACTACATATTCATTATCATCACACACTTAATGAATAAAAACTTATTTACCCTTTAATATTTGTTAATTACATATCCACTTGCATTACAAATTTAACCAAAGAACTTTTCCACTATTTGATTTCCTTCATTTACTCGTCCATCAATGCTGGTGAATTACATATCTATTGGCATCACAAACTTAATAATCAATGATTTTTATATTATTAGATTTCCTTAATTTATTTGACCATCAATACTTATTAATTATTTATATATTTAGTTTGGAAGCAATAATATTTATCTATGTAGGAAATCCATCCATCAGTGTGGAAAAATTTCAAAGAAATCTTATGAGGCATTTTATCATACATGTGGAGTGCAACATTGGTCCAACATATAGAATTAACAAATTGCTTGCTTCTAATCTCAAATTTCGTGAATTTCTTCTTAAATCATATGTGCTCATAACAATTTATGCATATATTTAACAAAGAAAGCCCAAGAAATTTAACATTTATACCAATTTATCATAATTCCCAATTAAAAAACTGCTTCATAAATCACACAAATTCTAGAATATGAAATTCTCAATTTCAAAACGAAATGCTTCACCAAATTTAACACAAACCCTAGAACAATAATTCCCACGTTCAAAACAAAATGCTTCAAAAAATCACAGAAATCTTCTCATCATTCAACTTATTTTGTTTCAGAAAAATTATATTCAAGTGAGAGCTTCAAAACATTTAGAACAAGTGGAGAAAAAGCCGTCGAGTGGGAGCTGTCGTGGAAGAAAGGCGCTGTCGAACAGGAACCGTCAAAGTTGAAAGGAAGACGCCGATCGTTATTATCTATGAGTGCCAGCCGAAATGGGTTCTGAAATGGTTAATCTTCAGAGAAATGAAATGGCCGATGAGTGCACTGAGTTCTTCGAAGAAAGGAGAGAAAATATGAGAAATGGAGAGAGAAAGAAGTGTTACAAACTTTTCTGATGTTTCTGCGTAGGAGAGGTATAATAAGAGCATAGGCGGCGTCAGTTGCATATGCTCATGCATGCATGTTGATTGTGTAAACAATTGATGTGCATTTGCAAAAGAAAATCGTAATAAGTGCTACCGACGCCTATTCCTTTGCTAAGAAATTAAAAGCAACCGACGTGTAAACCAAGCTCATATTTACAAAAATACCACTGTTTTTCGTTTATGTGTCACTTTTTGAAGACACCAACATATAATCCCCATTTTTGTCATACCTATTGTAGTTATATATTGTTAGTTTAAGTTAAATTCAAATTTATAATTGTAATTTTTTCTTAACTAGATCGGTATGAATATTTTTTTTTGGCATCTGGGTATGAATATTAATATTAATAAGTACGACCATTTTTATGTATTATTAATTTATATATCATCTTCACATTGTCTAGCTTTATTGGCTTTGAATAAATAATATTTTCAAAGCACATGACACCGTCCAACTAATAGTTATTTCATACAACGTCATTTGTCTAATTAATGCCAAAGTAAAATGATATTTATTTGCGCTAATGATAATAATCGGGTTAAAATTTTTCGTAAGTTATAGTTATCTTAACATGACACTAACAAAATTACATTATTATTTGGCTGATGTAAAAAATTAATTATTCCTTATATTAAGTAACGCAGCCTTATAAAATTTCACTATAAAAAAAATACACTTAAATTTCATATTATTTATTTTTAAATAATTTGATATGTATTCTTTCCGTACAATGCATGAGTGAGAATTTAATATATAGATTAGAGAAGCACTGTTAAAACAAATTTAAAAAAAAAAAAAGGAAAATGGAAAAAGAAGTCAATTTTACTGATTTAGAAAGTGCAAAAGTGTGGAAAATTTTTTTTGGTGACTTTTCTCCTTTTATATAGATTTCAAATTGCAAAAGAATTGTAGAAGTGGCAAGATTCTTATAACAGTATTTTTTTTACAAGTAATCTGATAATTTCATTCCATATCATCATTCTTCAAAACCGGAGAAAGGAAATTAGGAGGCTCAGCCATCCAGATACAAGAACGAGTAGAATTAGGAGGCTCAGCCATCCAGCTAGGACATGAACCGCGTCATTTGCTTGTCTCCGTACAGCATTAATAGCAGCAAAGGTAAAGCTTGATTTCGTCTTCATAGTTCCAGCCACGATCGCACCCTCCTCTGCCCTAAAAGTCTTGATGCATACCAAATTCACAGCATTTGACGAGTTCGATTCCACAACACATCTTTGAATCCCAATTTGGTTTGCAAAAGTGAGGCCCTCCAAAATTACCAGACACTCTCCCACATGCGCATTTACTCGTAGTAGCCCACCAATGTGCTAGAAGAATCTCGACAGACTACCCAGATTGCATAGGTTTCGCTTCCTCCTTAGTCGTTGATTTTGTGGGTGCCAACTTCCAGCTTCCTCCATTTGTGAACAATACCTGAACTGTGCACGGTCCCCATGATATCCACCACAACTCTTTGCTGGGCAGTTTGATGCTCATAGCAATAAGATGATGAGTGGTGGACTATAGATAGCCACTGTATTCCGGGTCTCGCCTTCAAATAGACGTTTATTCCTTACAAACCAACACTTCCAAAGCAAAATAAGGAACAGCTCAGGCTCCTATTTACTGCACTTCTGCGCCTCCTGAAGGATTGTTTCCCCAATAGGAGCATGTTTTGTTCCGGCCAGGATGTCCTAAAAGCACCCCTAGCCCAAACATCCACAATAGAAAGGCAATTAGGGATCGGCTGTAACCTATCTTCGAGCAAGGGACAACTTTGTAGGAAGAATATCATAGAAAACCCTCCATTCAAAAACACAGACTTTAAGAGGGATGTTAAGGCCCCATGTCAAGATCCATAACGGCACAAAGGATAGAGAAAATTGTCCTTTGCGGCGTTCCTAATTTACAGCAACCCAATAGCTTGTCTCCACATGGGGCTGTTAGCCACCCCACTTCTTTCACCCGGCACATCCACTGGCAGAAAAAGACTTTCAATCACTGCCCTATTCCAAGAATCCTTCTCTTTAAGGAGTTTAGCCACACTGATGAGGTAGTTCCTATTGGCAGGGTGCTAGAGAGAAAAGAGGACGCTGAGAAAGCCACGGTGTCACGAAAATATGGATAGACGTGCCATCTCTGACTCGCCATCGAAGCCCTTGTTGCAACAGCTCCCGGCCCAAAACTATACTTCTCCAAATATGAGAACTATCCCCCTTCGCCTCTGCATGTAAGAAAAGGCAATGAAATAAGTACTTATCCCTCAATATCCGAGCCATCAATGAGTCGGGATTTGTGATTATCTTCCAAGAAAGTTTAGCCAATAGAGCCTAATTGATGGAACCCAAGTCGTGAAACCCCAATCCCTCTTTTGACTTCAGTGGGCATATTGATTTCCAAGCTTTCTAATGAATCCGCGTTTTATCAACCATACCGCCCTACCAAAAAGCAGCCGTCATGCTAGTAAGATTATCAGAGAGGGTTTGCGGGATCTTGAATACACTCATAGTATACATGGGAATGAATTGAGCTACAGCTTTAATAAAAACTTCTTTCCCACCGGTGGACAGAAAACTAAGCCTCCACATTTTGTAATTTACGCCACACCCTCTCCTTCAGTCGTTGGAAAACTGACCTCTTGCTACACCCAATAATAGAGGGAAGCCCATGGTATTTGGTATGAGAATGCCCTTGTTGTATACCAAACAAAGCAAGAATCCCCTGTCGGATATCCACAGCCATGTAAGGACTAAAGGTAATGGCAAACTTTAATAAATTCACCTTTTGTCTAGAAAATAGCTCATAAGACTCCAATATGTTCTTGATAGATTGACAGTCTGTGCAGTTGGCTAGACAGAAAATAATGCTGTCATTGGCAGAATAAATGACTGACCACTGGCCCATGTCAAGAGCAACTGAAACCTTTAAAAGAACCATCTTTTTCTGCCTTCTGCAATATTTTACACAGACCTTTAGCACAAAATAGAAACAAATAAGGAGACACAGGGCATCCCTGCCTCAATCCCCTACAAGGAGTGACGTTTCCATATGGAAAACCATTAACAAGGAAGGAAAACGATGCTGTGGACATACAATCATAAATCAAGCTATACCACATGTTTGAGAAACACATGGCTCCCATGACAAATAACACAAAATCCCATTCAATTCTATCATATGCTTTACTCATGTCTAATTTCAGCGACATATAACCCAACCTCTCGTTCGTTCGTCTTCTCTTCGAAAGCAACTGCAACATTATTGGTGATAAGCCGACCAGGCACAAAAGCACTTTGTGAAACCGAAATAAGATCAAATAATACCTCTTTTAGCCTATTAGCTATAGTTTTAGCCACAAGCTTGTACAAAACATTACAGAGGCTGATAGGTCAAAAATCCACCATACTCCTAAGCTCTTTAACTTTTGGTATAAGGACAACAAATGTGCTATTGACTTCTTTTAGTGACCTACCCGCATTAAGAACACTAAGCAAAATTTAATGACCTCCTGACCCCCAATATCCCAATTACGTTGATAAAAGGCTGTATGAAATCCATCTGGGCCCGGGGCTTTAAAGGGCCCCATCCAAATAAAGCAGCACATATATACCTCATCTGGCGTGAAAGGCTTAGCCAATCTATCTGGTCCCTGCTAAGTCTGGGATTCCACTCATTCATTTCTCCATGTAAAGATTGCAGCTACGACATAGTTGAAATGAATAGCATAGAGAAATAGTCAGTGGCAATATTAGAATCTCATCCTTATCTTCGCGCCACTTACCACCCTTGTAAAGAAGATCCACAGTATGATTATTCTCCCTCTGAGCTTTTGCCTTTCAATAAAAGCAAGCGGTATCCCTATCAGCCGACTTAAGCCATTCAATTTGAGCCCTTTGAGTCCAATATATCTCTTCCTTTCATACAAGCACTGAAGAGATTTCTCCAATTGCTAAACGTCATCAGTGGCAACGTTATTGGCTCTAACCAAGTAACATGCTGCATGTTTTGTATTTATATCAGCAATCTATCGCTTAAGGGATCCCAAACTATCTATTCCACTTCTAAAGCCTAGTACCCCGTAATTCAAGCTTGCAAATGATATTGACTTCATTTTCAGACTTTCAAGCATTCTCTACCACATGTTTACAGTCTTCTTCCCTCAACCAAAGACGCTCAAACCTAAAGGGAAGCTCTAGATTCAGCTAAGAGTTCTTATGCGGCTATGGTTGTAGTATCAAACTCAGTGCTCGATGATCTGACTAATAATAGTCACCACTGATGAGGGTATTTTATATGTAATTTACTCATCTTAACTTATTCAACTTTATGCGTAATTGAGTAGATTTTTACGTAATTTGTGTTAATATGGGTCATATATGTGAAAAGCTAAAATTGGGATGATGTCAAGTGAAAAGAATGATTTTTGAACCAAATTGAGGATTCACATTCAAAATGTAGCAACAAGGTGTGATGACTCGAGAGTTTGGGGTGAAAAGATCAATGTCAGCAAGTTTGAGGACTAGATTGCACTTTGAGAAAACTTAAAAGAGACTATTTGGGTCATGTTTGAAGTTTTGGACTTGTATAAATGAAGAAAAATACTGAAAAGGACCATTGCTGAAAGAAAAAGTCAAATCAAGGACTGAATCGTGCATGCTGAAAGTAGGGCGTGGGTAGGGTGCAGTTTGCTTGCCACTTTAACCCCTGGCCTAGGAAATTCTCTGTTGATCGCGGGCAGGACGCGGCAAGAAAACCGCGGCGACCCGCGGCCTATAAAAGGAAGGTTTTTTAATGCATTTTTTGTCCCTTTTTGATAGGCGTCTCCAACTGTAAATAGACGAGAAAGAATATAAGAAGAGGCCGGAGCCGTGCAGAGGAGGCCATGAAGAGCTGAGAGAAACAACTGTGGGAAAGAGACAACGGGGAATTTATCGTGGATTTATCTCCTTTGGGTTTTGAATTTCAATCTTTTGTGTTGTTTTCTTTTCCTAAGATGCAAAGCTAAGTTATTATGCTAGGATTGCAATGAATCCATTGTTGATAATTTATTAGCTTTGATTAAATTGCTCGTTTTTATTATTACCTATCTGGTTAATTGTTTATTATTCACTTATATATCCATTTTAATGCTTGATCACCATTAATTTGTATTCTTGTTTTAGGTTGCTTTTGGGAGATGCGATGTAAATTAGCACATGGTAATGAACAACATAGGATCCTATATTCATTGTCTATGTCAATATGCCTTGTAAAATCACTACATGATGATCTTTGTGATTTCATGCATGTTTATGTGTTCGCAATTTAGTTAGAGATAACTAAGTTCACATGTAGGCATAGAATCAATCGACCATCGAGAGAGGCTTTTGATTAATATTGGATCATTGATTTTTAACCTAGGCAATATTCTTGTTATTGGTGATTGCTTGTTATTGCTTTGATTGATATCCTACAATTTGATTAATTTAGGATAGTTTAGGGATTCATGTCACGACCAAGAGGCAGATGTGGTTCTAGGTCAAATAACAAATGACATTAAGTCCGATAGGAGATAAAGATATACTTCTATGCTTGGTGCAATCTTTGGCGATGTTCTAGTCTATTCATTGCATTTTTATCTGTTCGCATCCATCATAGAGATATAGGTGGGTCATAGGCAAAATAGGTTTGATTTGTATCGAGGGAGCAAATTGACAAATAAGGAATATCGGTTGTCAATATATGATGAGAATTGATTAAAAACGAGTGATCAATGGTTTTTTGTGAGTCAACAATGGTGGATTCATAATCCTTGTACTTTATTGATGTGATTGTTTCTAGGATTTGTAAATAATTTTAACTGTTTCTTTCCTTAGATAATTTTCCTTTTCTTAAACTAAACAGTTTATTGTGTGTTTCCTTTTATTTAAAGCTGAAATCAATTAAAGTGAAATCTAGTAGATTCAGTCCTTGTGGGTTCGATACCCTACTTATTACTATATTACTTGTTAACGATCCGTCCACTTGCTGGATTAAATCAACAACAAGTTTTTCACTTTAAAACGAGTGCCAAGACCCCCGTGGTCTGATGACATCCTAGTTAGGTTCCCAAGCCCTTGGTTAAGGGTTCGATTCCCCTCCCCTACAATCTCCTATATATAAAAAAAAATAAAAATAAAAATGAGCAATTTATTCAAAGCTAATGAATTGTCAATAATGGATTCATCACAATCCTAGCACAATTGCTTAGACTTGCATCTTAGGAAAAAGAAAACAACATAAAAGATTGGAATTCAAAACCTGAAGGAGATGAATCTGCGATAAATTCCTCGTTGTCTCTTTCACACAGATGTTTTTCTCAGCTATTCACGACCTCCTCCGCACGGCTCCCTCCTCTTCATATGTTCTTTCCCGTCTATTTATAGTTGGAGATGCCTTAGAACTCTCAATTCTATGAAAAAGGGAAAAAAAACATGTTAAAAAACCTTCCCGCTACGGGCCCCAGGTGGCCGTTGTTTATTTGCCGCTTCCTACCCGCTGTCAGCAGAGAATTTCCTAGGCCGCGGGTTAAAGCGGCAAGCAAATCGCACCCTCCTACGCTCTACTTTTAGCACACGCTATTCAGTCCTTAATTTGACTTTTTCTTTCAGCGATGTTCCTTTTCAGCATTTTTCTTCATTTATACAGTCTAAAACTTCTTGAATACTTCACAAAGGTCCTCAAACTCTTCAAACGCGACCTAAATAGTCCCTTTTAAGTTTTTCTAAAGTGCAATCTAGTCCTCAAACTTGTTGACATTGATCTTTTCACCCCAAACTCTCGAGCCATCACACCTTGATTCTACATTTTGAATGTGAAGCCTCAATTTGGTTCAAAAATTGTCCTTTTCACTTAGCATGACCCCAATTTGAGCTTTTCACCTATATGACTCATATTTACACAAATTAGGCAGAAATTTGCTCAATTACATATAAAATTGAATAAGCTAAGAGGAGTAAATTACATATAACATACCCTTATCAACCACGAATAAGTTCTGCCCGAGAGAAAAGGTGATGCTGGTTTTGGCAAGCCACCCCACGATATAGGTGCTCATGAATAAGGCCATGTGTCGAGGAAACCCGCCTCTAAGTGAATCCTAGACCAACATAACCAATATCCCCTAAATTACTATAATTTGGGGGCCCGCTAGAATTGGAATATAGATGGGCGAGCAGATTGAGACCCTCCATTTCGTTCAGATAGTCCAAACAATTTATTAAAATCCCCAACAAACAAAACTGGCAACTGATTACGCCGGTGTAGCATGTTCAAGAGCTTCCAACTATGACGCCTCTCGGATTGGTCAGGGTTGCCATAAAAGCCAACAAAACACCACTGCTTGTTATCCAAAGAAATAATATTTACATCAATGTGGATAATAGAATACCCATTAATAGATACAACCCACAAATTCCTCCATAGAAACAAGAGACCCCCACTTAATCTTCTACTATCAACAAGGAAACCACCATCGTGGCCCAACAAATATAGGATAAACTCATCCTTCTGTCTATGCATCTTTGTCTCCACAACGAAGATCGAATTTGGGGATTTTTCACAGACTAATCTCAGCAGATGAGAGAATGCCCGAGGCTCAGATAGCCTCTGGGCATTCCAACTAACGAAACTCATGGTGCTCAGGGAGGTTGCACAGTAACCTCTGCCGTTGATTCATTGATTATATCCTCCGAAGCAGTCCTCTAATTCTTTTCCCCTCCACATCGTCCCCATTTTTTTTTTCAACGCCAACATGTCATCCTTCATATTACAGTCAACAAATTGGCCAGACTCTACTTTGTATTTGTCATAGAAGGGCTTCCACTAGGTTTTGGCCGAGACCTTGCCACTGGCTCCACAATAACCACCGTCTTCCCTTTCAATACCTCTGAACCTGGTTCCAATGAGTCAGAATTGATATTTTCCTTCGCTGTCTTTTCTTGTGATTCAGCAGTTACATTATCTCCCTTAGATAAATGTAGCAGGTATCTTAGATGGATATGCTAAAGCATTTTCCTTACTCACTACATGCATCCAGCACTCTCTAGTAGTAGGCTTAGGATCGTCTCCTTTATGGTTCATGCATCTTTGTTTCTGTTGCCCCTTGCTCAGCTACCAGCTGGAGCACGAATACCCTCACCATACTGATAGTGTTCTGGCCTTCTCAGCAAACCGGAAACTTCCTTCCCACAATCATTGAATGTATAATCCAACTAGCCATATGTGGTGCATAAATCCGGTTGCTTCTCATACCATAAAATCAACTTCATTGGTAATCCAGTGCTACCCAACTGAACATTCATAAAACAACGCAGTGGTTTTGATATATCCACCTCCACCCAGACTCACATAAAATTCCCCATGCACGAGCCATTCCTATCACAATCAGCCTCCAAGAAACGAC
Source organism: Nyctanthes arbor-tristis (assembly GCA_963692815.1). NCBI lineage: Eukaryota > Viridiplantae > Streptophyta > Magnoliopsida > Lamiales > Oleaceae > Nyctanthes > Nyctanthes arbor-tristis. The sequence goes on along the minus strand of CAVNYN010282316.1, from coordinate 1,812 downwards.
CAATATGGTTCCTGTTGGGAATTAAGGTAAATTCCCTGATTACGCCCGCAGGACCGTTGTTCAAGGAATTTAATTGAGACAAGAAAAATAAAAGACGAAGACGAATTTAACGGATTGTCAAAGCTTTCCACTATATTATAAAAGTTGCTACAACCATACAGAATTTTCACTCGCCAAAACCCATCCTCCAAGTATTACAATAAAAATATAACAAGCTTTATCGCATCTACCAATTTCTACCCTTTACCCAACCAGCAAACAACACAAGAAATCTCAAGACGCTAGGGTACTATTTTTCTTCATAAGACTCTCTGACCCCCCCAAGTGACACCGAGAAAATCACCCCGAGTTTAACCACACCTAATTTTCTACCTTTCGACCAAACCACAAAGAGTTATAAGAAAATTCTCAAGGTGCCAGACTCACTAATTTTTCCCTCAACTCGCTTGTACCACTTGTGTCTAAAAGAAGAAGAAAACATCTCTATTTATAGGTTTCGTTTCCTTGGAAGACAAGACAATCCTTCTATGATTTGGATTCCTTGTCCTCCTAGGATTCTTCTTCTTTCCCTTTCCTTTTCCTTTTCAACTTTAGATTATTTTTGGCAATAAACCCAACAATCTCCACCTTGCCAAAATAAGCCAAAATCTTCATCTGCTCCAGTCTTGTACACAATACTTGAGAAATTACCAAGCAAGCCTTTAACACACTTTGACAGTCCCATACTCTACTACATGAGTATAATCATTTAGAATTAACAACAAATTCCAAGCATTTCATCGGCTCTATATCGAAATAAACCTGCTAAAATTTGTGGTGCAACTCTCTCGTTGGCTTTCCAGAGAGCTCATCAGCCATCGATATTACTACAAACACACAACTTGCATCACCGCCAACCAATGCCGTGTGTAAATACAACCGCTAGAAGTAACACACATCTTTTACCATGGCACCTAGCGACACAACATGATGATGTACTCACATACTTCATAGCACATCTCCACCGCCCTCACACCAAGAGAGTCGGATTGTCCAAATCCGAACAGTAGCTGAAACTGCTCCACCTGGATAATGTTTTCTTACGTGGTCAGCTAGTCTATAACACCAACAAGTTGCAATAACCACCAGTCCCCAGACAATCTCATTGAGAATTTTTGTATCTGCACCAACTCATAAAGAACTAAACAATTTTTCCAGGTGCAACAAATTTGAAGAACCCCTTGCCGGATCCACTTCTCTAAATTGATGCCATAGTTCCTTCACAGCAAATATTCTATGAATATTTACAAGAACATTTCTGGCTAGATGGAGACACATCCTAGTTCCAGTCTTCAAATATAAATCTTCCCAATCACTATCGCTCATACTGGTTCCAGCAACTTTGTTAGAACAAGGAGAAGGTTTTCCTTTGAAAATTTTAAATTGTCCAATCAAAATCAAGAAATTCCAGACTTATTCTAGCCACAAGTCAAACTTGATTATCACAACTTTGTACTTTGCCATATCTTTCCTCTGCTCCACTTCGAACAAAACCTGACGTTCTGATACCACCGTTGGGAATTAAGGTAAATTCCCCGATTACGCCCACAGGACCGTTGTTCAAGGAATTTAATTGAAACAAGAAAAATAAAAAACGAAGATGAATTTAACAGACTGTCAAAGCTTTTCACTATATGATTAAAGTCGCTATAACCATATAGAATTTTCACTCGCCAAAACCCATCCTCTAAGTATTACAAGAAAAATATAACAAGCTTTATCGCATCTACCAATTTCTACCCTTTGCCCAACCAGCAAACAACACAAGAAATC
>CAVNYN010282315.1:0-69829 GCA_963692815.1 Nyctanthes arbor-tristis | reverse complement strand
TCATACTCTGCAGTTTATGGATTCAATGGCCAAGAGTCTAATCCACAGGGATGGCAATATGGGGTGGCATTGAAATATAAGTTCAATTTTGATAATGATTATCCTGTGATTTGCTCCAGCTGTGAAAAGAGTAATGGAGTTTGTGGATATAATACTGATGGACAGTCATTTGTTTGCAATTGCCCTGGTGGATTGAATACAACAACAGATTGTTTCTATGGGGAACCTTGGAACCATGCTCCAAAAATCGACCCCTCGATAACTGGTAAGTTACATCTAAATGAACTCAACTAGACTCCATCCAATTTACTTGTACAACTGCCGTTTGTAATATGAAAACTTTGCTCAGAGCATGTTTGGTAGGCAATACTAGAACAAAGTCGGGTCAAGTACAAAAACAAGATTGACTTCCTCGTTTTCCTATTTTAATACTCTCCATATACTCCGCTGTTAAATGGTTTTGTTCTTGCAGGGATTATGTTGATTTTCTCAATCACTTGGTTCACCATTTTTGCCTTTATTCAAGGCTGAGAAGATTGATGATGGGATGAAATATTAGTTTAATTTCTGAAGTGACTTGGGACGAGTCTCTGCGGTGTAACAGAGAGGATCATTCGCCTGCTTGATTTCAGATTGTGAATATTTCTGTTCCAAATAATGTCAAAGAGAAGATGATGGAAATGATGAGATTGTAATTCTTTGGTTGTCTAATTTTATGTGTCAGTTTAAGGTTTTCTTCACTTACGCAACTAAGAAGAACTTCATTATTTAGTTTTTATTGACTTACCTGTCATGTAATACTGCACATCAACGGCATGTTTGATGCTACGCTTGGCACAACAAGACAGTAATATAGACAAGTTTTTAACTTCTTTTTTTGTTTTTTATGATCTAGTCCAATATTTGCTTCCCGCTCATCAAACTATAATCAAGTATGCAATCATTCTAACACAATTGTTATTCCAGTACTAATTTTTATTATTATATATTTATCTTAAAATGGATTTTGAATATATTGTGAAGCAACACTTTGAATAAGTTTTCACTGAGAAAAATAAAGGAAGGAGAAAAAAAGGCCCGAGTATTTTGATCTCAAAAAGAATGATATATTGATAGAAAGGACTCGTTAAATTTATAGAACTATAGGAGCTCGATATATAAGATATAGTGTCATCACGTTCCTTGACATGATCTATCAATCAAATGGCAAGTGAAACAATAATCAGAGGTGCGAAGAGACTTGAACAGCTAAAAATCTTTATCTTACTCTCGTTAAAAGTTAAATCTTTTAAAGAAACAACATAGAGAATCTCTCTACATTTCAAGTCCACTTTCAGCTACTTCATTTCCAGATCCAACCGATATGTTTACCTAGATTTAGCCTCGACGGGCAATAACCATTCAAATCATGTGGGTCAAGAAATATGTGATACAGATTGTAAAAGTAAAGGAAAGCAAAGCAGAGCATTGAGGGCTCAAGGAATCAACTACATAAAGAATTAGATACTGGGGCTTCTTCCTAGCAGAATAGGGTTCCTTATTTAAAGCAGCTCCACCCAAAAGAGAACCATTTTATTCTTTCTTTATCCTCATTTCAAAGAGAAGAGAAGAAAGAAATATTTAAAAGTACTCAAATGCCCACTATGTGTTCTTGTTATCATTTGCCTCCCCACTTCAGTTGCAGGCTAATTCCAGGAATTGCTACACATTTAAAGCATTATCCTATTAAGAATTTGGAAAGAAGAACTCTTGGGAGATTAGCCAAATGATGGAACCCAATAACATACATATTATTCCAATATAAAATCGATTAATTAATTTGGGCCGACGACATGAATTGTTTTTTGTCACTTTGCTTCATTAAAAGGACATGCCTAGGCAAACAGTTTAAGGATCGGCTTGGCACTAACTGCTCTGAGTAAAGCTTTTGTCGTAGAGTTTAGTAGAATTTTTTCAATGTGTTGTTAATAGAAAGATGTTGATTGCTTGGTTGCTAATGAACTCAAAAAATTGGTGTTGATATTGAGTAGGATTTTACGACGGTAGCATAACCATAAAAGTGTTTTTTTATACTAATAAATATTTCATTATCTTTCATATTATTGATCATGAGCGATGCTATTTATCTAATCTCCAGTCTAGTTAGTATCACTATATGCATATATGGAAGTCTTCATTTATTCAATGACCAATAAAAAAATGACAACTAGATTGGAGACCTAAATAAATAGTATTATTCTATTAATTATTATTATTTTACATCTTATATATTATATATCTAAAATTTTATTTTTATATGTGCAATTTTTGTTTAGATATTTACCATCATGTCCTTACGCACTAGACCGTTGGACAAGCACAAAATATCAAGTAACACTAGATAATTTTGGATGTTTCAGAGACTAGTATTTTAGCATTATTATGGACAGGAAGGAGGTCATCACAGTGCCAATGAAGCTTAACCCATTTGGTTAGATGGCTACGCTGAGGTACTAGGACCTAGAAGTCTCAGGTTCAATTCCCCTATATTAGAAATTTTCTACATTCTATCACCCCCATTTTTGAATAAATCCTATTTTTCATCCTTTGAATTTTTTTGGTTTAGATATTTCTACTAGGGGTCATCGCGTTTCGGCTACCTTTTCGATCATCTTCTAACTATGCCACTGCCCTATACGGAGTTTGTATTATTGATTTTTTTAGAGCTCTATTTCAATAGAATGAATATTTAGATGCATTTATATTATTATAATGCAAATTTATAATTGCACTTTCCCGCCCGTGGGGGGGGGGGGAGGTGGTCATGTGGAAGTAGAGATAGTGAGCGCCATTGCCTGGTCCATATGGAGACAACGAAACCTCAAATTGTGGAATGGACAGTTCCAACTTCCAGTCCCTAGCCAGGATGTAAACAATGGGCTCTATACTCTTTACGAATGGCATGACGCAAGGAAAAGCAACTAGCTATCGAGGCGTTGACCATAGCCATGGAAAAATGGCAAAAATCGCTAGTTGGCTTCACCAAGTGCCCTGTCGACACGGCCATTTTGAAGGCGATGGAGGCACGGTGTTGGTAAAGTACTGCGGGATGACAAGGGTGTTTTTATTTACTGACAGATGCAAACTCTAAATGCACCACTTCAACTAAGATAGGCTGAAGTCTGTTAAGGGAATAAATCGCATATTGGAAAAATATAAAATAAATAACTAGTATATAAGCATCTGGCCTACTTTTATTAATAAAGCAAATCTTTTAAAATAGAAACACAAGTAATTCAAAAGCCACAATGTAACATCCCGAAAATTTCTATAAATTAAGATAAGCAACGAAATTATTATTTTGGAAGAATTACATGAATATCATTGAAAGATTGCTTAAAGATCAAAATATTGTTATTGATTTGACGCTAAAGAAATATCTTAGTTGATAATTGACATAAACTAAAGTGTAATGACTTAATTGACATGAATTGAAGTGTGTGAATTTGATTGAAAGATAATGCAAAGGGGAAGGACTTCTTGGGCAATTTCCTGACAAGTGTGCGGCGCCACATCGCGCCACTTGTCATGAGGTGATTTGCGCCACTTGTCACGTTATGATTGGCGGACTTCAAAAGTTATTAAAATTAGCTAAATCCTAACTATTATATATAGAAAGCTAAGGATTTCATTTTTCTCTCAAACCATTTCCCTCTTTCTCTCCCGACCCCAAAAATTCGTCCAAAGTGACTTTGGGAAGGAAAAAACCGATAAAAACCCGCCAAAATATCTATTTGTCCTTTAAAAAGAGTCCCTTACCATATATGGAAGGATTATAGCTTGAAAGATAGCTTTAATTGGGGAATATCAAGGCTTTAAGGATACTTCTTCACGTGAATTATTTGAAGAATATTTGAGGTGGGTAATCTAATACTTTGATTCCTTTTCAACATGCATAAAGTTTTGATAAGATAAGTGTGTATTTGATTGATGGTTTTAATGAGACAAATATGGATTTAAATGCATTATTATTGAAAGAAAGATTTGTTTATTGCATTTGTATCGCTAGTTAATGATCTACCCGTTTTGATTTGCTTTGTGATAGTATGACCTTACTATGTGTTCTTGGCCATCCTGATTTGTTTCCTACAATATGACCTATTCAATGATCCCGGAATAGGGAAGATTAGTGTGGTGTTTGCTTTGAATTGGAATCTCGGTATGGGTCTACCGGGGTTTTTGTGGATCCACTTAATTGATATGAATCTGACGCGCACCACGGGTAGTAGTATAACTAGCGATATGGCCTTTTTGTGTATTGAAAAACTTTGTACATGCAATGATTTGTCTTGGAAATGAGTTTCCTAAACGAAAGGTGAATCAAAGGATTATGTTATTCACTGAGTACGTTGTACTCACTCTCCACTTATTACAATTTTTGTAGATATTGGAGTTATAACAATTGAAAGGCAGGGCAAGCTGGATGTTGGATCGTGCTCGCGAACGGGAGTAAAGTTGTGCATATGGTGTAAACCTGTTCTTGAAACTATCACGAATTTATTACTTTTACGCACACATTTATAATATATATGTTTTTACATCTTATAACATATAAGAAAATAGTGAGTTATAATCTTTATATTGATTTGAGCTCTACTTCTCACTGTAAAAGTTTTCTAATGATTTGGGCACACCTTGAAAATCAATGAAATATGTTTCTTAATACAATTTCTTGTGTTTTCATATTTCTTGAAAAACCTAGCTTTAATATTTCTTTAAAAGGTTGACGATTTGTTAACTTATGAAATTATCTTTATCTATTAAACTCAGTAAGATAAGATAAATTGGATTGTTTCGCATGTCCCGTCCCCGTTATTTGAATAAAAGCTTCCGCTACAGAATTTGTAAATTTCCCTAAGATATTCGGAAATATTGAAAAGTTAACAGGGGCGTGACACACAACATGCAATACACGGTGATCTTGAAAAATATAAGATTGCAAGTACCTATTGACTTGAATTACAATAAGAATTGATCCTTCTACTTAAAAAAATGAAAGTGTAAATTTAAGATAAAAATATGTTGCAAATTATTCAAGAAAAAATAATTTTTTTATTACACAAATTAAATACTCCCTACATCCCAAATATATAATCTACTATTACTTTTAGAGATGTCCTCAAATATATAATCATCTTTTTTGACGAAGAAGTCTAATTTGTCTTATTTTACTAATTTACCTCATTTAATACTCAGTAAAAACTATCAATTTGAATTCTACTAATTAAATAAGAGTAAATTAGGAACACTGATTGCAAAATGTATGTTTTTAATTTAATTCTTAGTCCATGTGATGAAACAAATTGAACTACATATTTGGGATGGGGGAGTATTTCATGGAAATATTAGAAATATTTTGTAATGATATTTTCCTTATATGTTATTAAGGAAAATATTTTGAAAATGCTTTCCGGAGAAGTTTGATTTTGAACTTTCTCCAAAAACAGCTTATAAAATCAATTTTCTGATGAATAAATGCTTTTCTATTATAATCAAACACTTGCATTTTTGGAAAATTTGCTATAAACGTCCTAAAAGTACTTTTACACTTGTAATCTTTTCATAAGCCCTCCTAACACCCACGATAATGAATTTTCTTTTTTAACTTTTTTGAAAAGTGATTTTCGAGAAAGCGTATGACATCTCCCTTCCCTTATCTCCTCCTTATACAAGGGAAAAAAAATAAAAAGGTGCGTGGTGAATAATTAAAGTAAATTATGAAAAAAAAATATATAAGAAATGGATTTAAGTTTTAGTAAGTAGACCAAAATGGCCCCATTGTTGCTTAAAAAAAAGGGCGCACTAAGAGAATCATTTCAGATTTGGTTTTCCAACATTGACTTTTTAAAAAAAGGCAAATTGTCCGCGCTCTTTTTCTGGTCTATTTCATCCCAATCTTTCGTCATTTGCTAATTTGGTCCCCACTACATGGTTTGCATCCATTTTGATAGTAATTATATGGAAAGTTTGCTCAGTACTTTTGAAGTACTATAATATTTTTCGTTATTTTTTTTTATACAATGGGTATACAAGAGAGAGGAGGTGCATGTGTGGATTAAAGTCAAACCTTCTTATTTGGAACGTGAGAACCTAACATTGTAATATTTGTTCGAATCACAAATTTTTTTCCCAAGACAATTTCCCGCACTTTAATTAAAAAATAGAAAAATAATAGGCAGAACATATCGAAATTGATCATCTGCCATATGTATAAAGAGATAATCCTATCAAGCACAAACGTGACTAGTGATAATTAGACAACACACATGTAAATTGTCTCATGTGAGTTGTCCTACATATAAATTGTCCAATCACCAGTTAAATATGTGTGCCAAACGTCTGGCTGGATAATCCTGCTAGACATCTAGCGGGTGATAAAAAAGGGTAGAACATATTTTAAAAAGTCATTGAAATTTCTCAACTTCCCCACCCACTACACTAGCAACGTGTCCACTGATTGCTAAGTTCTTGCTGTTGCAACTTCTTATTAAGACATATAAGAAAAACTAATAAGTAAATAATCAATTGATAAATTATTTGCGTTATCTTTCTTAAACGGTTAACCATTTAAGTTGAAACCACAAGCTTTTATATCGTCACAGCCCATTAAATTTAGGGATAATTACATGGAAAATGGCACTGCCAAACTTATTTGCGAAAATCAGGTAGATATTTTTGTTATTGCAAAAGTAAGGTTTATTATGACATTTTTTTAATATATCATATATATTCCTTTCAATTTATGTAATTTGAAAAAAAAAAGGGGCAGAGAGACCATATATATTGACTATAATTTATATATTGAATTTACTATATATATTACCATATTTTTACACCATTAAATGTATATTGCAGCCAAATAACCCTTGATTTTCGCTCTTAATTCTTTCAATTCTATATATCCGCTCAATTAAAAGCGATTATGTCATGCCTCTAATTTTAACAATAGCGGAAGCCTTTGAACATGTATCTCAAGTCAAAAATCAAAGGCGAGACTTTGCAAATACAATTCAAAAATACTGAGACACTTTTGTTGCATACTCTGATTTTTAAATGCATTGTGGGCTACCCACAATGAAACCTTGGCCACACACGCCGAAGTCTCGATCACATATATGTATCTTTTTCCTTCCTTGGGACGATCTGGCCACAAAGCTTTAAATACAGTACCTACAGGATGAGTGCAAAGTACTCAGTGAATAACAATATATATTGGCTCACGTAAAACAATGCAAGAAGGATCACAAAGATACAAAGCTCGGGCACATCATTAGTTTAGCCTCTACCCGTAAGCCATACGATACAAATGTATAAATGACTAAGACCGCACAGTAAGTTCATAGTATTATAAAGTAATACAAATATAATTCAAAATAGGTAGATAGCGCCACTAGCGAGGCCCAAGAGCAAAGAACAATCATTTATTCAAAGCAATGGTGCACCGTCAATCATCAAAGGCCAAATATAATTAAAAGAAGACACAAGTTTCGAAAAGAGAAAAGGATAGCCGAAAGAGAAAGCCAAGGAATAGAAGAGATAGAACCAATACAAGTGTTATTCACCTCAAAGTTTACCCAAGCATTCCTTGAATAATTCTCACATAGAAAAGTGTCATTAAAGCCTTGAAATTCCTCAATTAAAGCTATTCTTTAGGTTACAATCTTTCTATATATAGTAAGAAGCCTTTTTCGGGTGTATTTGAGAGGTCTTTAGGGTAGTTTGCCGCCCTATAATATTTTTGGACGAAATTGCTACTTTGGAGTAGAGAGAAAGGGTAGGAAAGGGGTTTTGAGAAACCTAAGGACCCAATCGCCCTATAAATAATAGTTAGGATTTAATTAGTTTTAACAATTCTTTGAATTCCGCCAATCGCGTCGGGTCATGTGGTGCGACATCGCGCTGTACACATATTAGGGCAATGTGGCTAAGTGTGGTTGGCACGTTTATTGCGGGAGAAATCTTTATACTTTGTATTATCTTTCAATTAAGTCACCATACTTTGGTTTACATCAATTCGAAACTAAATTTTTTCTTTAGCGTCAATTGAGTAACAATTCTTTCAAATCTTTTAATACAATTTAAGCAATTATTCTATTGTTGTCAAAATAACAACCATGTAGCATAATTGAGAGTTAATTTTCACGGGATGTTACATATTATTACTGAAATTGCATTTTATTGGCTTCTTGATTTGTTTATTTCTTTTTACACTTTTTCTTTGTAACTAAAACATGTTATCATTGTAATTGCAAGAACCAATATGTCTTCGTATAGTGATCTCCATATAGCCAAAATGAATATCATTTTTGCGATCAAAAATTTTGGTGTCACGTACTCGCTGTTTTAATTGTAGCCGAATGGAATTTTAATTTATTGTTCAAAACAAATAAGAGCAGGATAGAACATCAACCAGAAAAAGGGTTAGAAGATCAATATCAATTGTTTAAGTAGATGTAAATCTCATTCGTCGTTAAAATATCAACCTTCTAATAGTATAAGCAAAACACCAATCATTTGATAACAACATGCATCGAGCATATATATAACTCTTATCCTATTGCCTTATCTTGAATAAATAATTCTCTTTACCAATCTTTGATGCTTTAAAACATTGGTCATATTCTTCATCAATACATCCCAAATCATATTTCTTTTGTCCATTCTCTTAACAATGCACTGAAACCTATGCTACATCACATGAAATACCTTTTGCACTTGGTCACGAGACAATATCATGAGTTACATGCTCTTCATATGTGTGTGTGTGTATATTGCTCCTCAGTTTCATGTACGAGCTTTGCTACAAGCTGGATAGATCAACATATCTTACTTGATAGACAACCTCTACAAATCATAGTTGATTGATAAAAACATTCAGAACTTTCACAATATCTACGCTTCCCAATATTTAAGCTGTCAACTTGCCCAATGCCCCTGTGCAACAAGAAAGCATGCACCAATTTCTGCCATGGTTCCTAGCAGTAAAAACGTTGCTGCTAAGACCAAATATATATATATATATATATATATGTATATCATATATGTCTCAAATGCAATTTGGTGACCAAAATACAAAACTAAACAAACGTTCTTATCACATCTACTATCGATGGAAACCACTAATATCCTATTTATTTCTTATTTAAAAAAAAAGCAAAAAGAAGTAGAAAGGAAGCGATTCATGCCGTATTAGAGATGAAAATAAAAATTATAAAGCTATATGCAGTCATATATTTCTTACATTTGAATTAATACAGAATCAATGGAACATATTCATCTTCTTTATTTATTTATTTATTTTTTTCAAACATTGTAAAACAATTTTCCCGTGGCTCAATCAATCATCATTTTTGAGTTGAATGAATAATGTTTGCTACTCACGATAGCAAGGAACAGAGATATACCTCAACGACCAGTCGATTGAGCCTTTCTCGAGAGCTTTTCAGACAAAATATGAAATCTCAAATCTCCACACCATGTATTTTCTCATTCAAAAGCAGGATCAAGTTCGAGTGTGTCATATCCTGGTTATTATTTTGGTAGCAATCCATTTCACTCTCATGAATTAACTGATTCTAGCTACTATTATATATAACTTGTTATAATTTGATTTATGTAACTAGCACTTGATCATAGAAGCTGAATCTATGGCTTCAAATTTTATTGTTTGTGCGTGTGTGTGTATATATATATTATTTTCATTAATTTATTAATCTATATATACTTAAAAGTAATACAGTTTCCCTTTTTGTTTTCCAACCCAAAATCAACTTTAAAATCCGAAATTGACATCTTGGCCATTGGTTTACTCCTTAATCTTAGCCCTTCATTAATTTTTTTTATCTTTTTATTATTTTCAAGAATTATATGTAGATAATTTAACATATGAAGAAATAATCATAAATCATGAATTCAAAATCTTTAAGTTTCTATATACATATCCCTCTATCAAAGATAACTTTCAATTGCTATAGAATTTATACAGTAAATCAAACAATCAACCTTATTGGAATAGATTTCCCATATTTCTATATACATATTGTATGGCTGCTTATTGTGTCTGTATGCAAACCTTCATTTAAATGATAGATTTTAGCAAACTTTCTTCATTAGTTGCACAACTTATTTTTAACTGAGTATTAATATTTTGAGTTAATGTAAAATAATTTTATTTTAAAAAAACGTTTGTAAAGACAAAATGAGAAAAAAAAAAGACTTGAAGTCCGACTTCATGATGACGATTATCTTTATAAATAATGAATCTAAATATTAAACTACAAATAATTTATTCGAGTCTTTGATTTTTTATTAATGCAGAAGTATTAATCAGTCAATTTTTTTAAAATTGCAAATAAAATAAGATATTTTGTTTTTAAAGAAATTGTCTCAATTCTCATTTATGTGCATTAAATTAATTATGGATGCATTAACTTTGGATGAACATTGTTTTGTGTATTTTTTTGAACTTCTCATGTTGGATTAATGCATAATTGGTTGTGTATTTACTAATTACTAAGGCATTTGATCTTTCCTTGAAGCATATATTTATTGGAGTTATTGCTGACTTGATTGATTTCGGGTCACCGTGATTTGGAATGAGACAATTTTTTAACATCTAATTTAACAATTATAAAAAAAAAATCATTCATCCAGATGAATATTAAACTGTTTAATTTTATTTTGTCCATTGTTTTTTCATGATAAACTTTACGTGGCACAGACTTTATATATGTCAATACGTGACAATATTAATTATATTGTTAGTTTAATTTCTATATTAGCTTAAAAACATTTCGCCCATATCAAAACAATATTTGGGTTCATTAATCATTTAAACAATTGGCTTTTTCAGAGTTGAATTGACTTCTATATAACTCATTATATATATAATTTATGGGTTTTTTACACTTTTATAACTGAATTTAATTCTTTAATATTTGTTAAATGAACATGCGGTTTACGAATGAATTATTAAAAAGTTATATTGCTATTTCCAGATCAACCCTCACTCCGTCAGATATTCGATTGTCATTCATTTTTTAGTGGAGACAGTTCTCGTTGATAGTCTGTTATGCGATGACTATTAGCGAGAGTCAAGGTCAATCTCTTAAGAATGTTAGTATTTTCCTTCGGAGGCCTGTGTTCACCCATGAGCAGCAATTGCATGTAGCCATTTCACGAGTCACGAATCATGAAGGGTTGAAGTTTATGATATGTGATGACAACGGTGACCCTAACAAGTCTATGTTGAATGATGTTTATAGAGAGGTATTCAACAATTTATAGTCATATGTTTTCTTTAACTGTTACGCATGTAAATTTTAATTCTATGTCAACTCGTTGATTCTATTAAGTAATGTTTAACATAATTAACTCAAATTTGCTTGCTAAATGCAGGTTATCTTGAGGGCTTCGCTATGCTTTCAAAATGCAATAGCTTCTGAAATAATTATTATCCACTATCCTATTCACTCTAAAACTTGCAACACTAAGTGAGTAAATTCTAACGTTAACTTTCCCAAATGACCATGTTAGATTATTCTTTAATACATTTGTATATCATTTTTTGCTAAAACGCATACACAATCATGGATTATACTATTTATATATTGCTTAATTTATTTGGTCAAAGCATCTCGTGTAACGCACGGGTGAAATTACTAGTCATTTCTAATCGTAATTCATTCTTTATAGTCTTGAAATAAAATGAAAAGTTTCACCTAATTTTTACAATTTGTGTAATTTGCATGATTTATGCAAGATGCAGGTGTAACTACTTGTACATATTAAACTACCCCTTAAATTTAAATAAGTAATTGTGATTCGATTAAAACTTAAACGAGCGAATAGATTTTAAGATTAGTCTGTTCAAATATGTCATCATCTTGACGAGACATGTTAAGCGATGAAACTAATATAAAAACTAACAAATAAATAACCAATATATAAAGTAAGTATTCTTCTCTTAAAGGGTTAATCTTTTAATATAGAATCCAAATCTTTATACTTCTCTGGGATTGTTGCTACTGGCACTATAATAGAGCTTTTTTACAAAATCAGATCTGGCTCCTTACATGGAGCTTGATAGCCAATAGAATTCAGCTAAGACTTGACTGATTTTTATTGACTATCTAGCTCTATTCAATGAGCCATATCTGGTTATTTAGAAAAATTAGTATTGGGAGATGGTGGCGGATGAGGAAGATAGTGAATTTAATTTTTATGTTTTATTTTTTCTATAGAATTTTTGTCTTTATTTTTTAATTATCCAATGTGGAGACAATCCGTCTTTTTAAAATAAGGGTAATTTTCACTCACGGTCCGTAATCTTTCAATTTTGTATTAATTTTGTTCATATTCTTTTTTAAGCCTACTAAGTCCCCAACCTTTCATTAATTATAATATTATGTCCCCCAACATCACTTTTCGTCGCTAGCCTTTCAATTTTCATTATTAACCCCTATCAAAATGACTATTATAACCTCAATTCTTTGTTTCCACCACAGATCCTCAACTTTTTAATTTTTATAGAATTTTTACTCACTATTTTTTTAGGAGCATAAGAACTCTAAGCTTCCATTTTATCTTGTTTTATCCTCATTAACACTTTTCATACCTAATATTTTAATTTTTACTGTTAATACTATTAATTATTTAAATAAAAAATAATATAAAATAAGAAGTTCACCCACTCCAACTCTCTTTTACATAACTCAATAACAACATTTAGAAATAATAATAATAAAATGCAATGTACAATGGTCTTGATATATATTAAATTCGCATTGAAAAATATTGTCGATCTAAGTATCAGCATAACGAATTGAATTCGATTTCTTAAATGACAACAAATCATGTGGCGGATACAAATTGGTAGATCTGCCCCTAAAAAATTGATATTTGATTTACAAAAAATAAACATAACTATAATATTTTATTTTAATTTCATTTCTTATCTCTCTTTACCTTAATTTGCTCTCAATTTGTTATCCAGCTCAATCCGATCTGATCCACTAATTGTGGATCCACAAAAAATTAGAATTAGTGCATTAAGATTCAACTTCATTTTTATAAATAGAAAATGATTTCTTTTGAATCTATCATATCTGCTACCTGATATGAGATGCAGCGGATATATGATGAATTAAAAACCTGATCCAATCTGTTAAACAATTCTCTTGGACTGGAAATTTTTTTTACGCGGATTAAGTATCTATCAAGTTTGGTGTGGATTGAGTTTTTTTTTATAGATCACTACGAGTTAATATGTGTAAAGTTCTTATTTTATATTATTCTTTATTTTTTTATTTTATTTAAATAACAAAATGTATAATGGTAATTTTAATTGGAACTAAAATTGGTAATTGAAAGGTTGAGAATGAAAAGTGTTATTAGGGAAATAACACGACAACAAATAATAGGTTAGAGGTTCTATATGCCCAAAAAATAATGGGAATAAAATTGTATAAAAATTAAAAGGTTGGAGACCTATAGTGGAAATAAAGAATTTAGGGCATAATAATTATATATATGTTTTTTCATCAAAGAAATTAGATTACTACTTCATTAGTGGCAAAGCAAACTTGCATCTCAGACGACCGTCGTGAGAATTTTAAATCCGAATTTATCAAATGACTTCAAAAACTCAAACAAACTGAAGAAAAGCTTTAACTAGAGAAACTTTAATTAGGACTAAGATGGCTTCAAACATATTTTTAGCCACAAACTGGAACTGGAGATGCATAATAGTTATATTGATAGGGGTTAATAGTAAAACTTGAAAGTTTGGAGATGAAAAGTGACATTGAGGGCATAAAGCGATAATAAATGAAAGGTTAGAGCCTGGTAGGGCCGAAGAAAAAGAATGAGAAAAAAAACTAATACAAAATTAAAAGGTTAGGGATTTAGAGTGAAAATTACCCTTAAAATAATTAACGTCAAAAATCAGAATATAGATCAAATTCATGAATAAATAAAGGGTTGAGGACTGGATATCGTGGTATGAAAAGAATAAATGCTAATTTTTGAAAGATTGAAGATCATTCCTACCGTTCAATATGCCCCAAAAAGGTTGTCGACTAAAATTGTGGAAGGCATTTTTTACAATAATAACAAGTTTAGCAATTCCCTTAAAAATGACCAAAATCAGAGTTTCGTTTCTCATTATAATTTTGAGGAGTGAAAATGCATAATGATAAACACCATCTCATCTCGCGATTACCACATAAACATCTACTGAATTATTTATATATCGCGATAATTAGAAACAAATTATCAAAAAATTATCACAATATATAAGTAATACAATGAGGTGGATGTATGATAGACACATCATGGGGTGGATTTCTAATATTATGTTGGCAGATCCAAGCCCGTGCCGGCCCAATTTTTTTTTTTTATAATTTAAATAGGAATTATATATGTATATGCCTTTGGTCAAATTTTATTTTTCCCATTTTAGCTCGCGCCGAAAAAATTTGTAGATCCGCCACTGTGACATTGTTTAATGAAAATTTAGTGAATATATTTAAGTTGTGATTGTAATTTAATAATTATCAAATTAGTAATAGGTGAAATCAATATATTAAATTATTATACTAGTTATGAGAATTTTCCTCTTCTTACTGGAAAATGTAAAAATTAATTTTTCATAACAAAGTGATGGTCCGCTATCCATTAACTTGAGCATCCAACTACCATACCACAATTTGAACCACGACCTCGTACTATTTTCTATTTCAAAGTAGAATTACATTGAGTAATTAAAAAGTAGTAGTGAAAATTTGTAGAGTCTATGTAGGCCTCACAAAATATCTGAATTTATAGACTACGAAATATCTGAATTATATTATTCAAATTTAATTTAAAAGAGTAATGCTATATAACACTAATGGTGCTCAACACTAGTCTAGCTGACATTAAATGATAAGTTAAATTAAATAAGTCATATATGCAAGCTTTTAATTCAGTTTATACCATTTAACTTATTGTCACATTACCACTTAGACTGGTACTCAATACTAGTGCTTCTTAACACTATTCAATTCGAAATAGAAATATAAAGGTAAGTGTTCTTCTAATTAATGTTTGACCAATCTTTTTTACTATATTGTATTGAGTTTGATTTTGAAGAGAATATTTAGCAAGGATCTAATTCTCACACTTATAAATACCTCAGTCAATTTGTAATGTAATAATATAATGTAATAAAGAAAGTCTCAATTGAAGCAGAGTCTACACCACAAACACTTAAGTCTGATCCCATTAATTCGGCTCTGGGAGCTAATTTGAGGAGACTGTCTGGGGAGAACGTTGGACAATCAATACCCTTGAAGATATTATTAAAGACTTCCAGGTTGTTTTATTTGATTATTATATATTCGAAATATATTTTCTTTTATGTGTCTTTAATGATTGTTTATTTAACATTAGCATGTCGGGCTAAATATATATTTATGAGGACCATCTATTAACTTATAATCATTTCAATTTCAATTTGAAGGTTATGTCCCAAATTTCATTTTCCTTTTGTTTGATCGTTTCTCGTGATGACGGAAGCTCCATAAAGAAACTTTTTGCAAGCCTCTTGTAATAATTAATTCATTCTAAATCGGTCCCTCTTCTATGCTGTTTTTCCTTTTTATGATTGTTGGTTTTTTCTGCTTCGGGATTGCATCATTTTTTCTCTTATTTCCATTTAGTGAGCTCTAACTACTCTCTTCCTCTCTCCAGCATGGCTTCACATCCCCTTTGTTTCCAATCCATTCTTAACAAACATCCCAAACATGTTAATACAAAGCCTTATTTATTGTTTGGATCAGGTTAGTTGTCTAGAAAACCTTCAACTTGACGAGTGTCAATGAAGAAAAAGGAAGAATGAATGATTTTTCTTTTTTTTTTCTTTTTTTTTTGTGGGGTTTGGTTTGAGGATGATGATTTTCAAAATGAGTTTTATTTCTATTTTGAAGTAAAAATAGAATGAGCAATGTGGAAAGTGGAGATTCATAATGCGAGCCTTATAAAAATATGAAGATGTGATTCATTTACAAAGCGTCAATCCCATCTTTTTCAAAAATTGCTAGAGTGATCCTTAACCTTTTTGAAAAGTACATAATGAAACGAGACATATCCCCATAATATTGGCGGTGGAACCATGAAAGTGGCAGGATGATTTCGTTTGGGTAGTTGTGTTTGGGAAAATGAAGCCCTTGTTAGCAAACTATACTTATAAGCCAAAATTGAATTTTTTTTTTAAATGTGCCCTACGAAATATGTGAATGTAATTAATTTGACCAAATTTGATTTTGAAATAGAATGCATCTGCTGACAAGGGCAAAAATTGAAAAAAAAAATGAAATATAAAAGTTGACAACATTAAATCATAACTAACAACCACATATTTCAATTTATGGTAATAAAAATGCACGAGAAAGGCGTATACCTTTTAGGTGTAATAATAATAAAAAACATTTAATTGCTTTAATTAATGCAATTAAAACGTGGTGCCACCAAAAACTGTGTTGCAATTTGGTTGTTGCTCCTTGAAAAGTTAGGCATGTAGGATTCGAATGATAATGGTCCCTCGAAATAAAGTTTGGAACCAAATTGTGGCGTTTTCTTAGGTTAAAGATCCTCGCTACAATTGTCTACCACTAGTTAGTAGTTATTCCATTTCTTGAGAAGAATTCATAGGTCTCATTAAGTAGTAATAATTAAATGGCTCAATCTCCATGGTTACCATGGATTATGTGGCAAGTCCTTATTGGACACATTGATTGGACCCATCATTTTCTATTGTGTCTAATAAGGGCTTGCCACATGATCTATTAGACACTATAAAATATTATCTAATGAACAACATAGAATATCTCTCAATCTCTACGGCCTGATTATTGATCCAATCCAACTCATGTAACTTAAAACTTAGAAAACTTCCCTCGTCACCTTTGAATTTCGATCAGGTGATAAATAATTTAACTGAGATCGGAAGAGCACACGATCGATTGAGGTGAAGCTCCCTAATATATTAATCAAATAGTCACACCTTCAATGTGTATGATAACGTAAATATTCTGTTGAAATCTCACTTACATAAAAACTTAGAGTTCCAATCTAACACTATATGTTATGACACCATATGGTGTCACACATATGGTTTAATTATATCATTTTTATAAAAACCTAAGCTATATGAGAGTTACATTAAGTAGGGCAGTTCCCATTTAATTTGTGCCCAATTTTTAGTATGGTTTTACACGTAATTAATTACATTGTCAACCTCAGCATATGTTTAAGATTTTTTTTTTCGGTTTTCAATCCAATAATATATGCTTTATGATGTGACTTGAATTCCAATAACCGTGCCATATGGTAATTCGATAATTATTTGATTTTAATACATTTATTATTGATGATAGATAAATATCATTTACAAGTTCCCGGTCATATATAATAACGGGGAATTTCTAAAAATGACAAAATTTTAATGACAACGACAAAAATGACCTACTTTCTAGCTTTTTCCAAAAAGACCAAATTTTGAATAAAATGTCATTTTTACTTCTAATCCATTTATTCGTCCTTTTCTAGACAGTTCGCAGCATCTAACTATATATTTTAAATGTCGAGCTTAACTGTCTGGTTATATATTAGTTTTGATAAATCTAGGTAGTTGCACAGTTGCATTTCAGCATGTCTAGTTTCAGACCCAACTATGAACTATTGAGACTATGCAATTGAGATATCATTCTATACAGTTTGAAATTCAATTTTTATACAGTTAACCAAATTTTAATTGCGTTCATGTTAATGTTAGATAAATAGTAAAAACAAAAATGCAACCTCCAATTGTATAGTGAGGTAACAAATTAGATTTTCTATAGAAATAGATCGAACTCTGAGTTTAGAGCCCGACCACCAATTACAGGAGGCCATATCATCTGTCTGATGTGGCCTCTGTAATTGGTGGTTGGGTTCAAGACTCCGAGCCCGATATATTTCTGTCGGACCAGGTAACAAATAGACCAATATTGAGTCAACGGGTTAGAGGATTAGATAAAGTTTAGATCGTGAAGGGGTTTAAAGAGGAGGAAATAAGATTTTGAATTTCAATTTTTGTTGGGGGCAATTTTGTCCAAACAAGAGAAAAAAATGTCAATTTTGGAAAAAATTTATTAAAGCATCTAGTTTTGTGAAGACATTTTAAAAATCACCTTTTTTTTGGAATTTCCTCAATAATAATATGTCAAATAATTATGTAAAAATTTAGGTCCGGTCAATTAATATCCTTCTATTAATGACATTGTCATATCATGACATTCTCTATACCAATGTTGTACCTAGGGGTTGGCGTCCAAACAAGAGAAAAAAATGTCAATTTTGGAAAAAAATTATTAAAGCATCCAGTTTTGTGAAGACATTTTAAAAATCACCTTTTTTTGGAATTTCCTCGATAATAATACGATCTAAATAATTATGTAAAAATTTAGGTCCGATCAATTAATATCCTTCTATTCATGACATTGTCATCTCATGACATTCTCTATACCAATGTTGTACCTAGGGGTTGGCATGAAAATCGCAAAACTGGTAAACTGAACCTAACAGGTTCGAGCAGGTTCGGTTCGGTTTTTGCACTTCATGGGTTGGGCTGCAGGTTTTAAGGGGGCAAACTGCGCTGGTTCGGTTCAGTCTGTGGGTTTGGCTGGCCAAACCTAGTTAAAACCTAACTTGACATACCGGCTCGGTTAAACTGGTTTGAACCGAAAAACTGAAATTTTCTTTTCCCCTTGAAATATGAAAACGTGTTTATTTCACAATGCATTATCAAATAACACTTTCTCCAACCTAACAAATAAGAAATAACAATTCTGAATTAGGTTAGCCCACAAAATTTGAAACCCCAATTTCATCCCTGTCGCCGCTAGTTTGCTGCGTACAGCTCCGACGTCGCCGCTGTTGCTACCACACTCCGTCGTTGCTGCTCTGCCACGCTCCACCGCTACTGCTGTTGGTCTACCACCTCAGCTGTTGATGTGCCTCTGCTGCTGTTTCTCTATCGATGCTGAAGCCGCCGCCTCCACTAACGGCCTATCGTCGTCGCCTCAGATGACCGCCTCTCTTATCTCTCTTTCTATTTGCTTGTCTAAATGACAGCATAAAACCCTAGGGCTTAAATCCTTCCCTACCTAAGCTTAAAAAAAAAAAAAGAAGCCAACCCCAAACCCGACCTAAACCGACCCACAATGGGTCGGTTTAGGTCTGGTTATTTGGCCCGTTGGGCCAGTCTCGGTTTGGAAATCTCCAAACCGACTTTAAGTCAGGTCGGGCTTGGGTCCTGGGCAAAGCCGACCTGTCCGACCCGACGCTCAAGCCTAGTTGTATCAAATAAGTACTTTTTTAGCCAATTGTCACATCACCCTTGGAGATGCCTGTCTTGAAAACTAACATGCATGCAATGTGGCATACTTTAATTCCTTTGATATTTGGATCTTAACTTAACCTACCTCGTACATATGTATGACACAGCATGTGGTGTTCTAATTTTTTTCCTATATTATTGTCCAAATTCTAACCCAAGCAAATAATCTCTAGAAATTAACTTCTGACTTGCCAAGCTTGCGGTGCAAAACTTCATCAATTACATAGCATTTGGCTAAAAAAAAGTTTAGAAAAAGGTCAAGAAATTGTCACTAGACCAATTTGCCAAGCTTGAGCAGAATTTGGAAGTCTATATAATTATGAATATTTACCAGTTTTTATTATTTGCTCTTCATTATTTATTTTATTATTTTTTTCTGCAAACGCTCTTGGTGTAACTTTGATTGCCTTTGAAAAATAAATAAAATAAAATAAAAAATGATGGTGAGTAAGTATTCAACTTTTTATAGATTATTGGTATTACTATTATTCAATATATGAGTAGTACTTTTGTTGAATCCCTTTTTTTCCATTTTTAGGGAATAGCTGAATTGAACGAGAAGTTTGTGCATACTTGGACGAATTTTCTTCTTGAAATTGACAGCAAATATTCCCTTCCCCTCGGGAAACATTGTTTTACGTACAAAATCTTTACATTCACTAATATTATTTTTTTAATTTTTTATTTTTGTCATTTGTTCCCGTTTTACATTGATCATATAAGTTACACTGTAATAAACTAGAAGAAAAAAATAAAAAAATAGAGAGAAAAATGGAAGAAAAAACTCTTGAATTATATGTTTTATTCTCAATATAAAGGAGATCTATTTATAGATTTACAATACCCAAGAAGTCTTAGTGGGTAAGTAAAATACTCTTTGAGTAGTAACTAAGATAGAACAGTAATTAGGGTTTCAGGGTTAGTCATTCACAATAAAATATTATTTACAACACTCTCCCTTAAACGACTATATATATATATATATATATTAACCGCCTCATTAAAAACATCGTTTGGGGAAAAACTCAATGGGAGAAAAACCTACAAAACTAGAAAAAAATAGTACAATTAATTCTGATCAACTTTAGAGTGTAGAATTACTGCCTTATTAAAACCTTGCCAAAAAATCCAGTGGGACAAAAACTGGTCGAATGAAAAAGGAGTACAACTGCTCTCCCTGATTTCAGCCACAATCGTTCTTATGCTTAGCCATCCACATCTCTCCAATATCTTCAATACTTTGAAATATATTCTGGTTCAGGTAATGTCAACTCTTTCAGAGTTTTATATTGAGGGTTAATATCATATATGTCATAGATATTTATCACACAAAGAATATGTCTCGTTAAAACCTTACAAGGAAAAAACCCAATGGGAAAAAATCCAAGTGAAGGAAAAATAGTACATTATTCTTTAGATACGTGATCGATGTTGCCTCGTTAAAAACCTTACTAGGAAAACCCATTAAGACAAAACCTTAGGCAAGGGAAAAAAGAGTACAACACGTATCTCCCTTATATTAACTGGCAACGCATACAAAAATTTTAAGTTCTTTATATGCTTCATTCAAGTATATCAAATACTTTTGAGATTTTGTCACATTAATGATATATTCTCATATATTGCCAGTCAAATGGAATTTCAAGTTTCAATAACATCCACCACATAATTAATGCTCTTTTAGTATGCGTATCGATCATTATATTATTGACATTGTAACAATCTGCAAGATTGTCTTTTTATCTTAGCCAATATTCAATTTCAATAATTTTGATGAATTGATTCATCATCGTCGCAATTTAATGAGCTCATGAGCATGTGTAGTCGACTATTATTTCTTGTTGATTCCATTTGATCTTAGTATAGACATAACTTATCGAGATCTTTTTATTTCAGTAATTTCAGGTTCATGAACCTCTTTAAGCACTTTTTAATTAGTTATGTTTGTATACTCTTCTATAATATATGCATCTAAAGAACCATCACAAGTATCTGCTTCATATTCTTTTCATGGATATTTATTTTAGAATCGATCACGTTATGCTTTAGACATGCCATTAATATTCCAAATCTTTTTATAAGATTCTATATCAATCCAAAATGGAACATTTAACATAGTATATATATTAGTAACTATACAGTCAGTAATCTGAAATGTATACTATTACAAATTTCAAATTTGCATTATACACGCGATGATTATAATTACGCATTTCATATAATTGTCACCAACTATCAATTCATCCTCTTAATGCTAAGGAGACTGTTCAGTGTTCAGTTTAAGGAACTGTCAGAAAAACATGATGCAATATATCATCCTTTATGAATGAAGCATACAAATAAAGATTTTCAAATCCAACTTGTATTCTCGGCATTATAATAATATCCATCTTAACTTTTATGGTAGGGCGACTATACATATCGCACTTACCAACTTTTGATGAAGGCTTCTAACTATAAGTTAAATATAGGAGGTGTCATATACTCTATTGGCATGTTATATACGAATATTGCTGCAAATGATCAATATCATTTAAACACAAATAATTTGTTCTCAATTAACAGCGTAACAAATAAATTGAGGCGTATAATATTATTTTGCTAACCATAGGCAATTAATATCCCAAACACTATATGAATATTTAATGACTTTACTTTTGGGATAAAATTCATTAGCAAGATACATATGTCTTTTATGATATCTGAAATTTTTACTCATAATCAATCAATTGAGTAAATATTCTCGCAAACTTCTGGTTACGAGTTTGACATGTGACCTCTAGTGAATCTAAAGTCATAAATAATCTAGAATGTCACATGAAGGGTGAGGGGCCCACACTGTTCACCCTAAATATTTTCTGGATATATTTGGAACTCAGTTCCAAATAGCCAGTGATTATTAATAATCAAATTACTTGAGAACTTGCAGCACACAAGAATTCTTTTAAATAGAAGAACCTTCTATTTTCACACGATTCTCAGTCGTTCTTATTATCAACAAACCGGGATGGTCTAACCGATTATGCCAAACTATAAAATTCAATAATATTGAACTTCTGGTCTAATATAACAAGTAATGTATTTAAACAGTACAACTAAAACTTTTTAAGCAAGAAACATCAGATTCTTCACTCAAGATATACCGCATGGGAGAAGATTGATGACATATTATTTGCTTTATATGAACCATCACTATAGCATGTAATATGACATAATCTCAAACAAAAGTTGGGAGTTTTGTTTTTATAAACAATTAACTAATAATTAACTGAACAATTCTACTAAACCATTCAGAGTGTGGACATGAGTAACTAAATGTTCAACCTCAATTCTGATTGTCATGCAATATTAATAATCATCTGACACTTGAGATCAAAACTCATCAGATCTCAAGGCAAACTTTCTTGATTCCAGGAATTAGACTTTTTAGTTTTATTAAGTAGTCTGGCAAACGCTGCATTTATAGTAGAAAGCAAGCGAAAATATGACGATCTAGTAGAAGCATCAATACTGTAATGAAATAAAGCGGTCCACATAGTCGGAATATCAGCCCACTTATATCTCCATGAATAATTTTCAAGAAAATTAGAGACTCAATATTAATCTTCATACTATAATATTTGATAACTAACTTGCCTTGTTGACAAGCAGAACATGAGAAATTATTTGCTAAAAGAAACTTCTGGTTCTTTAGATTATATCTATGTAAATTACCTACCACATCATAGTTGCTCTTATATGCTCAAACCTATCATGCCAAGGTATAAAGTTATTTCGGTCAACGAACTTCAGGTTCGTGACATGGTTTGTCTCAATTGCTTTTATGAATATATAATATATTCTAAATAGTAGTGCGGAGAATTTTATCTTTATCTATTTTCGGGCAGATACAAAGGAATTTATGCAAACTAAACTTTTTGCATTATCTCAATGCAATTTCCATTGAATATATTTAAAAATCAGCAAATTTCTTTTGAATTTGCTAAAGTGCATCATCAATATATAATTTAGTATTATTTATCAAAATAATACATGCTCTTCTGAAACTTTTAATCATGTTCAATGCATCTGATATTGTCTAAACATTATTTTCAGTTAATGTTAATTTCACAAAGTGCCTTTTGTCTCGGAGAATGATTTGTATAATTGCAATGACGATCAGGGTACAAATAATCCTTTTTGGGTAAACAAAGTAATCAGAAACATCAAAGTGAGTCACAAAAACTGGACCATCATAACCAAGGAAATCAGTTTCCACTTGCCCTTTTCTTTTGATATACTTGTAGTAGAGATCCACAAAATATTTTGCCGTATGACGTGTACGCGTTCAATGCCCTTTCATGCCACATCTAAAGAATATTGTGTACATCTAATGAATATTCTTTATTCTCTTTTTTATATGAGCTCTTATTATTAGATGCTTTATGCATCTTATTGGTAGGACTTTATTCATAAGTTTTTCTACGTCTTCACGTTCACGATGAGATGTTGCATTCACTTCAGGCAATGCAATGAAATTAGTGGGGGCGTAGCTCATGATTTTTCACATATCATCTGAATATTTGACGGTAAAGTACTTAACTTTGAGTTACGTAGACATAATAACGAAGGAAATTAAGTGTGTTTACACTATCTTCATATGTGTTTCTTTCTTTTATTGTCTTATCCAAGCCACTTGAGATCAGATGTACTACAACATCAACGGCTCATGACAAATAATTCTTGCCGATATGTCATGTCTGAAATTTGATGATATTGAATATTTGTATAACTTTATGATATGTAGAGTCATATATTCATTGTCAACATGATATGAATATTTGTACTCTCCTTCAGAGAGTATTGTTTTACATATCACCAATATCTATAACCATCAAAAGATGCTACGTCAGGAGTATAGTAAATTATACTTTTGGAATCAATTTGAGTTATTACTATTTCAAGAGCAATAGATCAATATTCTTTAGAAATATTGAATTACCAAATAAATTAGATCCTTATATCTAATATAAATTACTCTTCAGAAACATGTAACATTTTTCAGAATATTACGATTAGATGTGCTATTTCGGGAAGAACAACTTATTTAATCTAACTGGATTTAACTAAAAGTAAATAATAAAAAAACAAATAAATAATGTATATAACGAATAATAAAAAGATATTATTGTTTCATAATGAGCAATATAAAATATTCTTCAAGAATATTTATTTACTGTATTTTCTTCAAGAAAACACATATCTAAATCTCATATATCGTGTTATTCAAAAGCACATCATATTAAATTAGAATATGATGAGACCATATTGTGTTCTTCAGGAATCACAATGTATTAATCTTAATACTCTTCAGGACTATTAAGAATTAGAGAATCGTATTTCTTCAAGAATTACGACAAATCTCATATGACTTTTCTAAAGTCAATCATATTCTTCTGGATTATAAAATGTAATTGATGATTCTTCAAGAACCTTAAAAATAATATATGCCAAAACTCTTCAGGAGCTAATCATATTCTTCTAGAACATGGAGTATAAATTGCTACTCTTCATCGATCACAAAAGATATTATTTAAATCATAATAATTTTCAGGATTAATGATAGATTTTTGAAAAATCATGTTTCTTCACAAAACCACGATTAATAATATATATGTCAAGGCTCATATTATTTAAGAACATAAGACATAATAGTGATTTTTTAAAAACTGTAATAAATCACAAGAATAATATTTAGGTTACAATAATCTTCAGGATTATTGGTGAAACTTTGAAGATCGCGCTTCTGGAAACAATGATAAATATAAATCAATTAAATGATTTCTAAACATTCAAATAACACAATAATATATGCATCATTCATGCACGGATGGAATTACTAAACAATAATAAGTTAAAAGCATCTTGAATAAAAATCTAATTAAATTGGATTATGTTTTCTGGCAGCCCAGCGAATGGCCTTGAATTTTTTCCCCAAAATCATTACTACTATGGAAAATTGAGAAATTAAGACCACGCAGGATATAAACTGAAAATAGTTTTGAGAAAGAGAATCATACTGATAACGTGTTGTAAACTAGAAAAAAAGATTAAAAAATAGATAGAAAAGTTGGAGAGAAAACTCTTGAATTATATGTGTTATTCTCAATACAAAGAAGAGCTATTTATAGATTTACAATACCCAAAAAGTCTCAGTGGGCAAGTAAAATACTCTTGGAGTAGAGACCAAGATACAACATTAATTAAGGTTTCAGGGTTAGTCATTTACACTAAAATACTATTTACAATATGCACAACAAATTCTTAAAGAACATAATAATTATAATAAAAAGAGATTGTGCACTAATTTAAGAAAGAAAAAGTATTATACTGTAATCAAGAAGACAAGAACAAGACCCTAGGACTCCATCGATCTTTCCTAAGAAACATACAATCAATCATAAGTATTCGATGATACCTTCTTCAAAAACAAGAAAATTTTTTATTTCAGACAATTTTAGAAGCTGTCAATATTTTTTTAGTAATACTCGGTGCGCTTGATTGTTGTCATTGTTCTTATAGACCTAACCTTCTATTTTCTGTCCCGTTTTCAACTACCCTTTAATGGTGCAAATTAAAGCCCTATAAATACTTGAAATGCCCCACGAATTAAGCATTCCCTTAGAAGTAGAAGATTACTTCTTTAGCTAGAATTGTTTTCTGTCCATTTTTTTTCTTTACTCTTAGTTTCAGATATATCCATGGCTGCATTAACTTTCCCGACTATTGAGGATTGTGCGTCGATAGGGCGAGAAAAGGACACAGTTGTAGCAGACATGGATGGAACGTTGCTTATTGGGAGAAGCTCATTTCCGTACTTCGCCTTGGTATCTTTTGAGATTGGAGGGGTTTTAAGGCTCCTTTTCTTGCTTTTAGCTTCACCGATGGCCGGTCTGCTTTACTACTTGGTGTCCGAATCAGCCGGAATCCAAGTTCTCATCTTTGCAACATTTGTAGGGATGAGGGTTTCGGATATTGAATCCGTGGCACGTGCGGTTTTGCCTAAGTTTTACTCGACCGATCTTCATCCCGAGTCATGGCGCGTATTTTCATCTTGTGGGAAACGGTACGTGCTCACTGCGAATCCGAGGATCATGGTGGAACCATTCTTGAAAGATTTCTTGGGGGCCGATATGGTTTTGGGGACTGAAATTTCAAGTTATAAAGGGAGGGCTACCGGATTTGTTAAGGAGCCAGGAGTTTTTGTTGGAAAGAATAAAAGTTGTGCCCTTAAGAAGGCCTTTGGAGACACTAAACCAGAGATTGGATTGGGGGATAGACACACTGATTTTCCCTTCATGAATTTGTGCAAGGTATGTTATTATTTTTATCATGATTTTCACGAAATTTGGGATGATATTTGTTTATTTATTTATTTACTTGAAAGAGACATAATTAAGTGTATTTTTATTTCTTCAAACGCATAAAACATTCATGTCATCATGAAACAAAATCATGTTAACTTGCAACCGCAGGTAGAACAACGTTGAACTGTCTCATTTATGTTCAACAAGCTCCACTTTGCTTTGCCGATTAGACATAAAAAACAATTTGCATAATAAATGAATTGTGACAAAATATGTAGCAAAATTTAGTCATTGATGGGTTGTTGATAAGATCATCATAAGTATTGCAATTACTGCATATATGTAACTCGTTAGAAAAACCGTGTGCTCTTTTCCTTTGGTCAAAGAATTACCTATGATTTGATCCAAGTTCTCTTCATGAATTCTAGTCAACTTTATTGGGAACAAGGGTCATAAATATATGCTTTTGACTTTGGCTATTGAGTTACTCCCACCATCCCATAAAAATATGTTCAGTTTTTATTTTTATTTGTCTCAAATTATATCTTTTTATATAAACGAGGGTGAAGTTAATAATTTCTTTCTCAAATATGGTCTAACATTAATTGGTCCATTTAATGAATGACTATGTTGACTAGATATGATTAATAAGGGCATATTTGGGAAATAACGGTAAATTTTTTATTTCCAACTACATTAATTCATATTTCTTAATCTATGAGTCTATTTCTATGGGAAGGAAAGAGTATTGATTATTACTAATTGGCCTAACGTTGCGATATGTTATCCACTAACCAAACTTTGAAAATATTTAGGAGGGCTACATTGTGTCACCCAAGCCAGAAATAAAGGCTGTGACAGTTGACAAACTTCCAAAGCCAGTTATCTTCCACGACGGCCGCCTCGTCCAGAAACCGACGCCATTCCTGGCTTTGATCACCATTCTATGGATTCCTGTCGGCTTCATCCTGGCTTGCCTCCGTATTGCTGCTGGGTCACTACTGCCGATGCCTATGGTATACTACGCTTTTTGGGCACTTGGAGTTCGAGTTACTGTTAAAGGCACCCCTCCGCCGCCCGTCAAGAAATCTAGTGGCCAGTCCGGTGTTCTCTTCATTTGCTCCCATAGAACCCTTCTTGACCCGATTTTTCTCTCCACTGCCCTTGGTCGCCCCATCCCCGCTGTCACTTACTCTGTCTCTCGGCTTTCTGAAATCATTTCGCCGATCAAAACTGTTAGACTTTCTCGAGACCGTGCCACGGACGCATCCATGATCAAGAAATTACTACAAGAAGGTATATAAAATAGCAGAATTTTTATAATGAATGGTAGATATCTTTGTGAGTCTTACAAGATACGTGGATATAATTGGTTTGACCAGATTTTACTTTGAAATGTATAGAATTAGTCTGCTAAAAGACGGGTCAAATTATAATATCTATGTCACAGGGGACCTAGCCATATGCCCGGAAGGAACGACATGTCGGGAACCTTTCCTCCTCCGATTTTCCTCATTGTTTGCCGAACTAACTGATGAACTTGTACCGGTGGCAATGGTGAACCGGATGAGCATGTTTCATGGAACCACGGCTCGAGGGTGGAAAGGGATGGATCCATTTTATTTCTTCATGAACCCTAGCCCGGCGTACGAAGTGACATTCTTAAACAGGCTTCCACGAGAATTGACGTGCGCTTGGGGGAAATCCAGCCACGATGTTGCAAATTACATCCAGAGGGTCATAGCTGCAACTCTTTCCTACGAATGCACGAACTTTACAAGGAAAGATAAATACAGAGCTCTGGCCGGAAATGATGGCACTGTTATGGAGAAACCTAGGACCAAACCAAACAAAATAATGGGCTGCTAAGCTTTTATACATGCGTCTTCACTCGAGGCATAAAATATTAGACTACCGATCATCTTGTATTCTCTCAATGGTTGACACAATATTTCACACAACATATATGTGATGGGACCATATTAATACGTACATCACATCACTTTTGAATTAATTAATAATTGTATCTCATCTTATCGTCTGTGTTTCACTATGTTTCAAGCATTCCCTGCACATTGCTTGGCCCTCCTGTATTTGTTATGCATATCAAGATTTTAATTTCTTTTTTCAAATATTGGTCAAATTTTGTATATCAAATATGTCGTAATGGAAGGTGGGAGCTTATTGAAATTGGAATGCCCTTCATATTGTAAAAAGACAAAAATTTGTATCTCCTCTCATGTGCGTGCATAAATGTACATCATAGGACTGACACCTCCTAAAAGTGTCGAATCCCAACTGGCATGGTTCCTCTACATATATTTGCGCCCATCTTAAATGGGCCCGTTATCTGATATGGGTCCCGAAGTGAACCCGAAAGTAATAAAGGATGAAAGCGTGAGGCTAACAACAATAACAGGTATCAGAACCTGTATTAGATAATGAGCCCAAGAATAGGGATAAAAAGCCCAAGAATAGGTTTTAGATAAATTTCGTATTCATTAAATTATTATTGAGAGAAAACCCTCTTAATTTTTAAATGCCCAAACATGCCCTTTGTAATTTGACATATATTACAAATTATTTTGGAAATTTGAGAAAACACAAACGGAAAAATTGGTTTGAAGCACAATTGTAGAACAAACTCATCATTTCAACTTCCGAAATCCAAACCTATCACCCTCTCTTTCTCTTTGCCTTTTGATCGCTTTCTGGGATTTTTCATGCAGTGATTCAGAATACGGTGAGAGGGGGAAAATGGATAGAGAATCATTCTCATCAAGCAAAGGAGATTCGGCGGATTTTGAGCAAGAACTCACACTCAGTGACAAGCTCAAACTTTTCAAATCTTCGAATTTTGATTCCGAGGCATATCTCTCTACACGATGCCAAGCCATGAGCGAAAAGGTCAGATCTCTCCCCCCCCCCCCCGCGTTTATTTATAATAATTAGTTTGAAATTATGCTTCTGTTACATATACTTTTCGTAATCCATGCACGTGAAAATCCATTGCGATGTTCCCGATTCATTTCTGGCAAAAATTGCTTTTCCTTATAAATAAATTAATGTCGCTTGATTTATTAGAGGCTTTTGCCCAGTTTTTGGTTAATTTCTCTAAATGTGGCCATTTGGGAGTCTATTTCCACTGCCTCTGTCAATTTACTGTGTGTGTGAATGGTGGAAAGCAAGATATTCAGGAGTTTGCAAAATTTTCCAGGAAATAAGGCATCTCTGCATTTACCTTGTAGACCTAAAGAAGGCTTCTGCTGAAGAAATGCGTAAAAGCGTCTACGCAAATTATTCTTCTTTCATACGGTAAGTCAATGTTATTAACCAAATATTTTGAGGTAATTAATCAACAACTAAAAACAGAAAGGAAAAGAAAAGAACACTTCAGTTTTCATACCATATAAGTTATCTGTTCTCACTTGATTTCCTTGAAGAACGTTATTAAAATGTTTCGTGAGATCGGAAGAGCGTGTAGGACATCGAGGGAAATCTCTGACCTAGAAGGGCAGCTTGTTACACTAAGGAATCTCCTATCGATGCAAGCAAACACAATCCGTGTTTTGGCTGATGGAGCTCGTGTTGATTCCTTGTCTGATGGACCAGAAGGTTCAGGGACACTAGATGCTGTTAGTTTGCATGACAGAGAACCTACAAAGATTGAAAAATGGTTCGCACAATTTACAGAGATGCTTGAAGTATATCTGGCAGAGAGGCGAGTGGATGAAGCTTTGGCTGCTCTTGATGAAAGTGAAAATATAGCACAGGAGGCTAGGGACCAAGGATCACTGTCTCCATCAGCATTGCTGTCACTGCAAGCATCTATAATGGAACAGAGACAAAAATTAGCAGATCAGTTAGCCGAGGCTAGTTGCCAACCTTCAATAAGTGGAGTTGAGCTTCGTTCAGCTGTACAAGCTCTAAAGCGACTGGGAGATGGCCCTCGCGCCCATACATTACTCCTCAAATCTCACCAACAAAAGTTGCAGAGCAATATGCAGAGCCTTAACCCGTCAGGCCCTTCACATGGAATAGCGTATACTACTACACTTTCACAGCTTGTCTTCTGTACAATTGCACAGGCATCAAGTGATTCTTTGGCCATATTCGATGATGAACCAGCTTTTGCATCTGAGCTTGTTACTTGGGCTGTCAATCAGACTGAGACTTTTGCACTTCTTATCCAGAAACATATTCTAGCTTCTCCAGCAGCTTCAGGAGCCCTGAGATCTGTGACTGAGTGCATCCAAATATCCTTGGGGCACTGCTTGTTGTTAGAAGCTCGAGGATTGGCCCTTACTCCTATCCTCTTGAAAACCTTTAGGCCTTACATTGAACAGGCACTGAATGCAAACTTAAAAAGAATTGAACTGAGCACGGCTGCACTTGCTGCTCAAGATGATTGGTCACTCAATTATTCACCTGTTGGCACCCGTTCTTTGAGCACTACATCTCTTAGTAGTATGCTTACACTGCAGCCAAAGCTTTCAAACAGTGCTCACAGATTCAGCACAATGGTTCAGGTGACTAACTACAGGCCCCTTCTCATAGCAAACTATTATGAATCTAACATCTAAGGTTTTTCTGGGACCCACTTTTCATTCCTGAGAAATTCTAATGTTGAGGGGAAAAGCCAAGGGGAAAAATGCTAAAGGGAAAAAATGAAGGGAAAAGACCTATTTCTAAATAATGTAGAGGGGAATGGGAAAAGTGAGGGGGAATTGGAAATTTGGCCCCCTTATCTACCTTTTTCCCCTCCAAATGGGTTTTTCCACGCCATTCCCCCATACATTATTTGCCTTTGTTGGGTGAAAACCCCAAATTTATGTTTGTTCACCCAACATTAGAACTGCTCGACAACAAATCGGTAAAACCGAAAGTGAAATTAGATATTATTATGATCACATTCGAGGCTTCCACTGTCAATATAATATCTTGCGTGTTGTATGGTACTTATCTGGTATTTCTGTGAAAATTTTATAAAATTATTTTCATGCTTGAGTTTCTACACATATTAATTGCATAAAATTCGGATTCAGGAACTATGTGAAGACATTGGTTCGCTTGAGATGATGCAATTATCGGAGCAAGCCTTGGGTGGTGTAATACTATCATTTAACTCATACATCACCATGATGATAAATGCATTCCCCGGTTCAACAGAAACTGAAAACTTGGAAGGGTCTGGGAGTAGAATAGTTAAAGTGGCTGAGTCTGAAAGCCAACAGATAGCTTTGCTAGCCAATGCATTATTGTTAGCGGATGAGATACTTCCACGAGCAGCTGCCAGGCTTTCATCCTCACAACAATGGAACAGAGCTGATGAACCACGAAGAACTTCAGACAAGCAAAATCGTCCTCCAGAGCAGAGAGAGCTGAAGAGAAGGCTTCAACGCTTAGTTGATCAATTGAGAGATAGTTTCTGCAGGCAACATGCCCTTGAACTAATCTTTGCAGAAGATGGTGGTGTACGATTGAGTGCTGATATGTATCTAAGCGTGGATGGAGGCAGAGATGAAACTGAATGGTTCCCTTCTCCAGTATACCAGGTTATTGACTACAATTTCCAGGGGTGCTTGATTTTTAATCACTTCCTTTTCCTTTTACAAACCTAGAAAAACAGAATATGTAACATATTGATCCAATGATACTTATACGTAAATCACAACCATAGCCTTTGCGTACTGATGTTTTGTGTCTGCTATGATTTTACTTTGGTGTTTTTATTCAATAGTTGTGCACTTAGATTTGTGCAGTTTAGTTCTGCAATAACATACATGATATACAACCCTTGGCACTTATATAAAATGCCTATTGCATTTCCAACGTGAAAAGATTTTATTGCATTTGGGGATAATGTGACAAAACCATTATTTGGTCATTCACCATATGCCATGAGCCGGTTAAACTTTTGAGCTGATAAAGAAATTTTGATCATCTACTTCTACTATGCTTTTCTGTGTCACCAGTAAAATTTGGGATGCTTTAGATAACTCTACTTGTATGAATACTGAATGTTAGACCTTTTCTTTTCTGTGGGTGGTTCATCAAACATCTCCTTGTATGCTGATGACCAATTTCAGTGCTGTCTTTATGCCTACTTGAGGCAATTGGCCTTCATGTACATTTCAAAAATTACAATTTCCGTACTTGTGTGTGGCTTATGATA
This sequence comes from Nyctanthes arbor-tristis, assembly GCA_963692815.1. Taxonomy (NCBI): domain Eukaryota; kingdom Viridiplantae; phylum Streptophyta; class Magnoliopsida; order Lamiales; family Oleaceae; genus Nyctanthes; species Nyctanthes arbor-tristis. The sequence goes on along the minus strand of CAVNYN010282315.1, from coordinate 36,849 downwards.
GCATTCTGATATTTGACATGGTCATGGCCTGACATTTTTCTTTCACTGTTAGGAATTATTTATGATGTTGACACGGGTTGCCAGTGTCGCGTTGGATGTGTTTGTAGGAAGAGAAAGGTTTGCGACTATTCTCTTGATGAGGCTCACGGAGACAGTCATCTTATGGCTTTCTGATGATGAAAGCTTCTGGAAAGATATTGAGGAAGGGCCAGTCCCACTGGGTCCATTAGGCCTTCAACAGGTTCTATTCTCATTCCAACACAGTTCTATACTTTTCCTTCCAACACTTTTCTGATATAGAATTTCTAACTTGCTGAAACAAAAAATTTAATCATCCAACAGTTCTATCTGGATATGGAGTTTGTCATACTCTTTGCTTCTCAAGGACGGTACTTGTCCCGGAACTTGCATCAAGTGATCAAGAACATAATCGGTAGAGCTATTGAAGCAGTTTCAGCAACTAATATCGATCCATATAGGTAAGATCATCTTATAATTTATAAAAGAATATGCAACAAACTTCTTAAGACTATCAATAGCTTTATCCCACTTGCTTAATGTGTTTGATTTGGTAAATCATTTCCCTCCATATCTATTTTGTAGTAGAGGTCTTCAAGTTCGGTTACTTCAAATTTTCGCCTTTACGTCAGTCATGGAAAAATATATCTAAAGATAATTCAATGTATGCAGTGTATTACCAGAGGATGAATGGTTTGCCGATGTTGCTCAAGTTGCAATAAAGATGTTGTCAGGTGATGTGGAGCTTGATGGAAGTCCATCAGCAAAATCTACGTCATCTGTTCATTCTCACGGAAGTAATTAGCATTTAGTGCTAGCTATCGCTGACTCCAGTGTCTGGTAGAAAATATCTTTGTGAACGACAGTATCAGGTAGGGCAATGAAAGAGCTAAAATCTTGTTTGTTATATCGTTGAGCCATTTTTAGTACTTCCGTTTCCTTGTTGAAGGAGCTGGGATATTTTTACCTGTGTTTGTATACCGGAGGTATCTGAGATTCTGAATTTGTATCTGTTTTTAATTAACTGATGAATAAATATTTTTCTTCAATTGTATTAGACTTGATAATTATTACCAATAACCCTTTTTTTTTCCTTTATTTTTTTCTTAAATTGATAGTAATTGCTTAAGGTTGAAATGAGCTCTGTGATAACATGACAATCTCACAAAAACTCGATATGTAAAGAACTTTTATTATAAGATGTATTTCGTAATAATGAATTACTTCCTCAAAGACTACGCTCATGAAGTCTAGTAATCTTTTGGCATTACTAATTTCTAATTGACATATCAGTTACTCATGGGAAAGTTCTATGTGTACAAACACTTAATAAAAAAGAACAATAATTTTTTACACCCACCTTATCCAAAATTGTGTATAAATAATAAGGTCACACACTCGTAAAAGTTTGTGAAAGATATATTTAGTGAAGTAATTTAACTTTAAATTTTTTTTTTTTTTGAGAAAATTTAACTTTCATGTTAGATTACCTTAAAATAAGAGATATACAGAATACAAAATCAATCGAGATCGAGACAAGAGTCTGGCTATTTTGCTTTAAAGACAATATTTCACACTGGTGCCCATGTTTCTTCATTGCGAACTTCACAAATTAGATGACTTATGATACAAGATACAAATCCAACGTTGCTATAATCACTCGACACCCTGACTTCACAATTAATCAACTCCATTAATATTCTATTCCAGAAATAAGTAGTGAAAAACTTGTACGATACATATAAGCCCCATAAAATACATATATCTTATTCAAGTAAGGGGTTTTTACCAACTAGCATTTACAATTGATAACTAAAAAACTATATATTTAATTTTGGTTTAGGTGATGCCCAACACTTAAAACAGAAAGTCCGTTGGAGTGCATAAACTTGTGTATTTTTAGAACCTAGAAAGTAACAAAATCTGGAGAAATGGAACTTGGCAGGAGTAGATAGACAAACACCAAGAAAGCAGAGTTTTTGTCTTAACTTCAACTAAAAAAATGCAAAAGACACCTAGGATTTTGCTATGTATACAATTTTGGCACTTCCTATGAACTGAGAGAGTGAGATTTATTACTTCAGCTTTTCAAGAAAGCCATAGGGAGACAGAACTTCAAGGCACTGACATTTATCTTTATTAACAGTATCTGCATTTTCTGCTATTTTTAACTCCCTAAAAGTGACACAAAACATCATAATTCAGACATCGTTATGCTTTTCAGCCTCACAAACTGTAAAGCGAAAAGAAGTCAAAAGATAACATGATTGTTGACGTCTTTGACCACCAATATTTTTTGTAACACCACTCATATCGAGCACCAATCTAACATTTTACTGCTACTTAAACGAGTGCCAATCACTAGTTCTGCTATGTAGTATTGTTCATTTTCCGTCCCTTCCACATGTTTGTTTTTTGCAACAGATTGTAAAGAATCATTCCATAGTGGCGTGTTCAATTTCCTCAAACTTGATAGTATTGTTGATAGAATACAAAAAAATCTCCTACCAACCTGTTTTATAAACCAATTAAAAATAACCACACGCTACCCCCCCCCCCAAATGGCCACATGTCACTTCGGTGTTGGTCCATACCAGTTGGTTGGAAGAATAACATGTTGGTAGGAGAGCGAGACTGGTACTGAATATTCAAATATGAGAAAAAGAGCTAAAATCCCATCTTCGTATTCTTTTAATATAGACCTACCCAAGCTTGGAGGTTTCTATAATCACTAGAGTTTGGGAATAGAGTTAATAGTGATTAGTGAACAATCTGTCTGGAGAGAATGGGCTCTGAAGTTTGGTGTTTTATTGTAATCTTCATTCTAACAACATCAGGAGAAAGCTGGAAAACCACTGCAGAGACATGTCATCCCAATGACCTCAAGGGATTAACAAGTTTCAAAGCTGCGATTCGATCAGACGGTTCCGGGCGCCTCAGGAAGTGGATTGGCAATGGCTGCTGCAAATGGGAAGGTATATCTTGTAACAATGCAACTGGGAGAGTAACACAGATTAATCTCCCAGGTTTTTTCACTTCATCAGATGATTCTCCTGTTCAGACAAGTATGAATGGCTATCTGTCTCCTGACACAACTTTTCTGAGTTCCCTTCAAGTCATTGATCTCGGTGGACTTATCGGCCTAACTGGTAGTATTCCTCCATTGATCGGGTTTCACCTCCCACAGCTCCGAAAACTATCTCTGTTTGGGAATAAACTTGAGGGTGGACTACCTAAAAGCATGGGTAAGTTGTCCAATCTTGAAGAGATGTATCTTCATGAGAACTGTTTCTCCGGTCGCCTCCCAGGTAGCCTAGGTAACCTTAAAAGTCTCAGATTCCTGGATTTGCACTCAAATGGATATGCTGGTGCTATCCCTGATTCTATAGCAAATTTGACGAATTTGGAAACCTTAGACATTCAGAACAATTTTTTGTCTCAATATTTACCAACTAAAATAGGTGATTTGCAAGCTTTGAGAGAGCTAGATCTGTCAAACAATTCATTGAAGGGAAGGATCCCTTCTTCCATAACTAACTTAAAGGCTATTTCTGTTGTGTGCTTAAACTTGAACCAGCTTGAAGGAGAGATACCACAATCCTTCAACTCTGAACAAACGCCTTCCCTACGATTCCTTAGGCTGCAAGATAATAAACTCACCGGCAGAATTCCTGACTCTTGAGGGCACCTCACCTCCCTTGAGCGAGTTTCCTTGGCAAATAATAAGCTCAAGGGACCAATTCCTAGCAGTTTAGGAAATCTTCGGTCTTTAACTGAGTTGTACTTAAATGGCAACCAATTATCTGGCCAAATACCAAGTTCATTAGGACATCTCTCTCGGCAACTTGTGTTTAACATTTCTAACAACATGATTCAAGAACCATTGCCCCATGAAATGGCTTCCCTTATAAATCTTCAAATTCTTGATCTGTCATTCAATAGATTAAACCTTTCCTCGGTTCCCAACTGGCTCCTGAAATTGCCATCACTGTCCCAAATTCACTTGGCTAGCTGCAGAATTCAAGGTGAATTAATAGAATATTCGCATTCAAGTTCATTGCAGGTGATGGATTTTTCAGACAACAATCTTACTGGAAACATACCACAACTCGTAGGAAGCCTAACACAGCTATACTCATTGGACCTATCAGGTAATTCTCTTATTGGAGAGATTCCTAGTACGATCACAAACTTAGAAAACCTGGGAGTAATAGACCTTCATTCAAACAATCTAGAAGGTTCTCTACATCAAATTTTCCAAACACGAAGCAGATTTGGAGGTGGCTCGTTAACATATGTCGACCTTTCAAATAATCATTTCTCGTCTGGCATTGAGCAGATTGGCACAGGCATACAACAGGAGATTCAGTACCTAAATTTATCACATAATTTCCTCGAAGGTAAAATACCTACTTCTATTGGATCGTTAGGATCATTGCAGAGTTTGGATTTGAGCTACAATAAGATAGAATCCGAGCTGCCAGCATCATTGGGAAATATAACTTCGTTGGAGAGGCTGAAGATGCAGAGGAATCATTTCACTGGAAAAATACCAAATGAATTTCTCAAGTTGAAAAAATTGCAGGAGTTGGACCTTTCAGACAATAAGCTTGCTGGGCAAATTCCATTTGGGAAGCCTTTGATTAATTTTCCTACGAGCTCTTACTCGGGAAACGGGGGTTTATGTGGTAAACCCCTTTCCCCTTGTAGAACTTGATCTTCAGATTCCTTTTCTTGGATAGCAAGTCAACACAATGTAACTTGCTGTGTAATGTTTTCAATACAAAGGCACAAACAATGCAAAAGAAAAAAGGAAAATATGCATTTATTAATTATCTCTGATGCTGGCAATATTTGGACACCTATTCAAGTGTTTCTTGGAAAGAACCTAGTTGCTGATAATTTACATAATCAATTTCATTCAATCGTATACAACACAAGATCTGTTCTGGCAATTCTTCGGCTTTGTTACCCTGCCAAAGAATTATAAAATAGCATATATTTACAGAAGAAGAAGTGCACAGGAAGTCTTGGACCTGAATGGTGTCTTCTAAAATTGATGGAGTATTTAAAAATTAAGCATTTACCTGAATTGTAAGACCAACATCCAAGACACAGAGCTTTAGCCTATCTAGGAATGTTTCGAAACCTTTCCTAGAAATATAACTGAACCTATGCATATCCAAATCAATCTCAAAATAATTTTCATCCTGCAAAGAGAAAATGAACGCTGACAATTTAAGAACTGACTCATAGTAGTAGTTCATGAAAGTCATATGTCTTCCAGGTCAATAAGGCACAAAATCAGGCTCAAACTTACCAAGTAAAATTCATGTTGCGGACGTGAAAGAACAGGTTTCTCATTGTACGCTGTCATGAGCTTCCTCTCTGCTGTACTTAGAGGAAGGTCTTCAATATTTGCTACACGACCCAATATCTTTAACCTTTCCCGGAAAGGTACAACAGTCTCTGTACGAAACCCTTTAACTTTCTCTACTTCATCATCGATTAACCTCTGTAATAGTAAAAATATAGGGAAAAAGCACGCCTGTAAATAAAGTTACCCAAAATTTACAAAGAATGAAGTGAAAAAATGAAAATATTTTGAATGTGAATAAACTTTAAGTAGTTTTCATTCATAGAAGCTTTGAGTTTGCAAATTTCAACTCACCCTAATATTATCTTGAAAATGGGCAGGAAGGTCCTCAAGGAAGGTTTCAGAAAGCTTAAAGTACAAAACAAAGTTAATTCCTTCTCCATCTATTGCACCCTGGAACACTGTGGCACGGTATATTGGTATCTGTAAAACGAGACGCATGCTAATATTATGATGAAGAAGAGAAAAAGGAGCAAGGAACCTTTTCTATCATGTTGAAGAAATTTGCTAAGAGTCCCCGATGCGAAACTCTTTATTGCATCAAAGGAGGTAAACATACAGCATAGATTTTGCTACCTGAACATTCACAACGAGAATCTGTGGAAGCTTTGCTGAAGAATTAGTAACCGGGAGTTCCACAAACCGAGCAACATGATCAATTTTTCGCGGAGATAAAAATACATCAACGCCAAAAGGATAATATGCAGCATAATTTGGAGCAAGTTCCTTCTTTTTATCCCTGCATAGAAAATTTTCTCTGTGTAAGACCGGACAGAACAAAAATGAGTAAGCGACAAAGATATCCATATACATGAATATATGTCTCCATCAGAAAATGTAGAAGACGACTCAACTCCGTACCTGAGATAGGTCTCCCCCCTAACCTTGAAAGTACCGGGCTCAATGATGGACCAACTATCCGTAACTCTCTTCCCGAGAGGACAAAATGGTACTTGGGAACCAGCCATTGGTCTTTGCAGAAGTGGCTTTGAAGAAACTGCAATTCATCACAGAATGACTCTAAATTTGACATGATTATCACAAATAAAATAGATCCATCTTGAGAAATTCAGGACAAGAAATATCTTAAACCTCGGCCCACCATTTGCATTATTGAAACTTTGATTTCAACTTGCAATGACATAGAAGGGTGCCAGATAACTGAAGTTTCGCAACAGATAACATAGAAGGAAGCCAAGCAAAGAAACTTAGTAATTTAAAGATTCTTTGAAATAGATAACACGGTACAAGAATTATAAACTTCTCACAGTACAAATGCACTCTGATCAACTATACCAAAACTCAGCTGAAGTAATCTGTATAAGAAAAATCAGCGCAAAAAGTTTAGACTCACGTAAAACGGCAGCAGGATGCCCTTCAGTCGATTTGAAGGAGAGCTTCAAAGCAGCCTTTTTCCGTGCATTTGGAGGACTAGAACTTAGGGATCTTCTCTTTTCAGCTGAAGGAACTGTAGATGCAAGACAGGGCAAACAGTTGCTCGGAAGAATTCCGCAATTATCCAACAAACCAGTATTTTCTCCACTGGAGCCCGACATTTCATCAATGAATACAGGCTCTATATGTGGTTCATCAGATTTCATTTGGAAATCAGGATGACTGGAATTAACAGAACTTCTCTTTGACAAGTCCTCTGTCTGTTCGAGGGAAGAGATGTTTTGAAAATTGTCATCACCATATTGTTGAGAGATGGATGTAACATCAGATTCATTTAGTGAGAGCACATCTGAAGAAATAAACATGTATAAAAGTTCACAATAAGCAAAAATACTAATTGCAGCAGGGGAAAAAAAGATGAAATTTCAGTATACCATCGGTAATGCTTTGAAAGTCTTCAATGCTATAGTCAGATTCATCAAGTACAGAAGCAGGATCAAACCATGATTCTTCCATACTCCCTGGTAGCACAATCATTGAGTAAGATTAAGTACCTCTAGTGAAGAAAAAATCAGCTGATTGACGTTTCAAATGAAACTCGAGGAAAGAACAATGACAAGTATACTAAGCAGTCCCCCAGAGCTAAATTATGACTGTGTTCCCGGTATTATGCAAGTGTTCAATTTGGACAAAATTTAAGCATTTGCTGAGGTTGTAAAGATTATATGCCTACATATGAACTCGAAATGCGTTTTTCTTCATTAGAAGCTCAATCAAATTATCTAATTTCACTTCTAGGGACTTTTTTAGCCATAACCTAACAATTTTAATTACTAGGCTTGCAAAGAACTAATCCTCTGCCTCCGTGATATCCACAACTGATTATTCATAAATTGTAAAATCACAAACACATCAAGAAAATCACTTAAACTAATAAGTAACATTTTCAACACCAATGATACCAGAACAAAAACACCATCTTGCCACACACAAACAAACACACACGCAGAGAGAGAGAGAGAGTACAAGTACAACCATGAAATGTGGGATTGTCGAGGCGATCCAAAGGCAAAGGTGCAAACTTGTCAATTTTGTCAAAGGATTGATCAGTTAAATAAGCAGGGCCACGTTTCCTCATTGCTTTCCTTCTCTTTCTGTTCTTCTTCTTCTTCTTCGAAAGTCCGAAATCGCCACCAACACAATTCTCAGGTCGAGACACACATGCGCCCATCTGTTATCTACCTATCTTCAAATCTCCACGTAAAATATGTATTAAAAATTTACAAAGGAACACAAATGGGGGCGATTTGACAGAGAAAGGGCAAGCTCATATATCACACAGAAACACAAAAAATTATGCAAGAAAGAGAGGATGCGTGTAAAGGAGGAAACCCATTAACCACCCTCCTCCTCCTCTTTGTTCCCACTATAAAGACTCGTATGACTAGAAACCCATAAATGCTTTTATATTTTTTAGGGGATTCTAAGTAAAGATCCAAGCCCAGAAAAGCGGAAAGCTCAGTTGTAGAATTTCCATGATATAAAATCTTTGGAGAAAAGCGAGCAGGCAAATCGGCGGCTACATTTGGACGCACGTTTTAGGTGGGGGAAACGTGGTGGAAAAAGGTGGGGGGCCGAATGTGAGAAGTTCGAGTTTCTTACGTGTTTTGCTTGCACCATATTTTGTCCGCCAAAGAAAATCATAAGCTTTTGGACAAATTTAGCAACTGTTATTCGGGTATATGGGTGGCAGGCCTACAGATGTTTACTCTTCTTTTTGAAGGGTTATGGCTGGCTACGATGATTACAATGTTTTTGGCAGCATTAGGATTAGTCCTTTTAGAATACATTATTAAAGTTGAAATTTTCCTGTTTCGATAAGTTGCTTAACTACCCGATTGTAAAGTTCTAAAAAGCGTACGCCATGAAAAAAATGTAGAGGTGGAGTATTGAGCTAAGACATACTTAATGCGTGATAGAAACGTGAAGCAAATATAAGAGCCGTCTGGGAGTTGTCTAGGTGAGTTTTTTGGAACACTATGTATCTCATGAAGGAACATATCTCACAAAATCTCCTTGCTAAACACGATCATGGGAGATAATTTGTTGTTTTATATTTGTTTGTGAAGTATTATGGCTTTAACTATAGCCATTTATAGATGTCAAAATTAAGGAGCTCTCTGGCATTCAATTTTAACATGATAGTATCACTCAGCATCAACAAGATATTTTATCAGTATTAATTGTCAATGTAGCAAAGCCATTGTGCTGAATTTCAAATTTTAGGGCATGAGTCAAAATATAAAAATTAGTGTAACATCCTGCGAATATTTAACCCTTAATTAAGCTATGTGGCTATTATTTTGACGATGACGGAATAATTGCTTCAATTGTATCTCAAATTTAAAAGATTATTACTCAATTAACGCTAAAGAAAGAAATTTGGTTCTTAATTGATATAAACTAAAGAGATCGGAAGAGCTTAATTGAAAGATAATACAAAGTGTAACGATTTCTCGCCCGATAAACGTGCGAACCACATTTAGCCACATCGCCCTAATATGTTTACAGCGCCACGTCGCGCCGCATGTCGCAACGTGATTGGCAAAATTCAAAGATTTATTAAAAACAACTAAATCTAAACTATTATATAAAGGACATAGGGGTCCTGAAGGTTTTCAAACCCCCCAAACCATCCTCCCTCTCTCCAATACCAACCAAATTCGTCCAAAAGTGACCATGGTGGAGAAACAACTCTAAAAACCTACCAAGTACTTTGCCCTTGAAAAATGCTCTTTATCATATACAGAAAGGTTACAACCTAAAGAATAATTTTGAAGTGAGGAATATCAAGGTTTTGGAAGTCTTTTTCCATTTATAATTAAATAAAACTTTGAAGAAACAAGAGAATATGCAATCCTTGGAAATCAAGAGGTGAGTAACGCATGTCATTGGTTCTATCCTTTTTTATCTCTTAGCTCTCTCTTTTGGCTCTCTATCTCTCATGGAACAGTGCCTTCTTATAATTGTATTTTGCCTTTGATGATTGATGGTGCACTATTGCTTTGGATAAATGATTATTCCTTATTCTTAGGCCACTTTAGTATCGCTATCTATCCATTCTGCATTGTAATTGTATTGCTTTGTGGTACTATGACTTTGTTATGTGGTCTTGGTCATTTGTACATCTGTATCGTATGACTTAAAGGTAGAGGCTAAACCAATAATGTACCCGAGCTTTGTGTCTTTGTATCTTTGTCATTTGGTGATCTTTCTTGTGTTATTTTGCGTGAGCCAATACATATTGTTATTCACTGAGTACTTTGTACTCACTCTTAATTTTTTACAATTTTGTAGGTATTAAATTATAGCAATGTGGCCGGATCGTTCTAAAGGTGGAGGAGATATATGTATGTGATCGAGACTTCGGTGCGTGGCCAAGGTTTCATTGTGGATAACCCACAATACATTTAATTATCATAGTGCGCAGTGAAAGCGTCTCAATACTTTTAAATTGTATTTGTAAAATCTCGCCCTCGATTTTAAATGGAGATATATATTTAAATGCTTCTGATATTGTTAAAATTGGGAGCGCGACAATTAGCCTCATGTCATAGTATAAGGCCGATTTTCATATTATTCTTTCCATAATAACATTTTATTATTTCCATAATAATAAAGTAGCAAAACAGAAAATGAAAATATTAGGGCATTTTCAACTTTGTATACACAGTTTATTTTTTAATACATTAGTGACGTGTCAAAGTTTTGTATTAAAAAAATTCTAGAAGCTGATAAAATATTATATTAAGATAAAATACGCATGACTATTCGAGTATTTTAAAAGATGATAAAATGAAATTGTTAAAGACAATAAGGGGTGTATTTATTTGGAACTTGTGAAAGCTTTTTTAGACGTTCTTTCTTTAAGTGAATGACTTTCATCGATGTATGTTCAGTAACTTCAGTCGATTTCCAGACAATTCTGAAAAATCTCCAATAAGTTTCTATAAACTTTGACTACAAACTTTTTATAACTATATGTAGGACTATTTTAGGCTTTACCATTTGTGAAGACGTTGTATAGAAATGTAATATTGTCTTAAACAACCTGTTAAATAAATGAATCAATTACAACAAAGGTCAAAAAAAAATTCTTGTCAACAAAAATAATTTAAAAGTGAAAAATAGATAAATAAATTGAAAAGTTAACATACTACTGCACGTCACTTTTCTATCACACAAATTTTTTTTTTTTTTTCAAATATTTGGGCTCTGGAACGATAGACTTACAACGGTCATGTCAGGTAACGACATTGGCTGTAAATGGGCACTGATGGATTAAATGGATATATGTGACTTTTAATTTTTGACTTTTGAGCGTGCTAATAAAGACTTGATTGTCAACATGTTAGAGCATCTTAAATGGGTAGTTTAAGACTTTAGTGGTGTAAAGGAGAGAAATAGAGAGAAGTTGATTATTTTAATTGAATATTGGTGGAAAGAAGTGTAGGAAAAAAAGAGAGGGAAAAGTGAAAAAGATGAGAGAGATAGATAGAAATTCAAAAATAATGATAAAATAGTAGTAGTAGAATCTTTGAAGAAGGTGTAAATTTAGATCTTACACAGAACACGAGGGAGGAAAAGTGAGGAAAAAGTGGTGTAAATGAGAGAAAAATGATTAAAAAAAGAAATTAAAATAAAATAGGAAACATACGGGTCCACAAATTTTTTTGAGTCTTTCTCTCTCTTTTTGGACCATTGAGCAAGACTCTATGCATTGGAGATGCTCTTAATGACCTCCTTGCATAAATCTAGATAATAATAGTCTTGATCTAGCATTATATAGTGTTATATAACTATGTAACGCGCGTATCAGGACTCACAATCATGTGACATATCTCGATGTATGTCACATGGTCCCACGCCACTATATGTGGTATCATATATATGTGTAAGAACATTTTTATAGATAATACTCACAACATCTCGCAAAGATATACTTGTATTTCATTTCCGTCCATCCCAAGAAGATAGACCACATTCCATTTAAATTGTGATTGAAATATTAGTTCTCATATATATATATATATATAATTTATTTTGTCTACACAAATATGTTATTATGCATGCATATAATACGTGACACACAAATACATACAAATGTAGGGTGCTTGTTGTTTAAATCTTTGACACATGCATGCAGGGCATAATAACATGCATGCGTGGAGGCAAAAAAATTTCTATATATATATATATATATACACACAATGTTTTGCTACCAATTAAACATCTCGAATTTATCAATCAATTTAAATTTTAATTTTTGGACACATGATAACGCCACAGTTAACTACATATTTGATTTGTCATGAACTCTTACATCATTTTAATCATTACCTCCACATGACACAATCAAATCTCGACACCTCTACAAAATTTGAATTTTAAATCTATTTAAATTCCTACCTTCTTTTTAATGGTTACCAAACAAAGCATAATATGCATTATTATCAACAATGTAAAACTATTAAAGTGAAATAATTAATAAATAAATTAAAGGAAAAATGATTCTAAACAATACTTTTTCAACAACAAATTAATGCTGCCCATATTCAAACCAAAAATTTTATTAATTACACCACACATCAATTGTATTTAAGATCATTTAATTTTACAAATTTTCATATTTAGATGCTTAACTTTTTTACATCATAGTTTTATATATAATTCTTCAATATTTATTACATATTGCATACAATGATGTTTATTTTACAAAAGTTTCATTCAAAGAAACACTAAATATTTTAAATAAGTAAAATAATGAAAAATGTAAAAGTAAAATAACATGTTTTCTCACGATTTTAAAGTGTATATTATCAAAAAATTTTGAATGAAATTTATTAAAAACAAAAAGAACTAACTAATGAGTGATGACGCGAAATAATGAAACAAAAGATATTAAGAGGCATAGTGTCATAAAAAATAAAGTTACACATCTTCAATACAATAAAAATGTTATGCGAATTTAATATTTTTTCCCTAACATTAATTGTGCTTTTCGTAATTCTTGTTAAAATGACTTTAAGCCTATTTTTATAGGACGAGGGAAGATATGACTTGATCTGGTTTCATATGAACTATACACTATGGCACCATATCGTGCACGTGGCATGCATGGCATGACTTGATCTGGTTTCATATGAACTATACACTATGGCACCATATCGTGCACGTGGCATGCATATAATATGGTGTCATGCATGCCACGTGCACAATATGATACCATAGTGTATGATTCATATGACACCGGAATATGACTCATATAGTATTTACAAATAGTTACTAACTTGCATTTTTAAATTTCAAAAATCATACCAAACTGGCTCTTCATAAATTGTTTGGCAGTTGATTGGCACCAAGGTTTTCTTTTTCCTTTTTTTTTTTTAATTGTACTATCTTTTCTGATTGTATTAAACATTCTCAATTTGTACTGATTGTTGCACTTATTATATTTTGTTTTCTTTTTCTTCGCAATTTTATCGTTGACATTTATGTTTCTCACGAACCATTTACATCCAAGAAGTAATAATAAGGATAAGAATATTTATTTGTCCTTAATACTTTTAAATAATAAATAAGAAAATAATAATTAGCTTATGACATGCTGAATATTCACCCCGCGTCTCAAGAAAAACTAGTGGAAATTTGAACCAAAATAATCACAATAAAAACCAAATTGCTAACTAAAAGACCTCCGGCTATGGAAATAAGACCGGGTTTTTTATGGAGCCCGATCTCTAATCACTGACACCTTACTGAAATGATTGATATTTGATGGTAAAATTATGAAATTGAAAACGGAGCTATGAGTGAGACTATAAACAAATATTGGGAACTTTTCAAGATATAATCTTTTTCCGAAAGGGGAAAAAAGACAGAATAGTTCAACCATTTTGATTGGTGATTATAGACTTGACAAGAATGACTTCATGAATCACTTCTTCTCTTATTTTATTTATTTATTTATTTTTCAAACGAGGTCTCTATATACAAATGTTTAAGGAATGTGTAAATATTGATCTTTTATAAATGAATATATTTTTGAATGAACTCTATTTTTTAGTTATGAATTTATGTTAAGTGTTAGATTTAATATGAAACTGATACTTAAAATGAATAAATGATTTTTGCTTAAAAACGTAGAAGAAAATGACGAACAATACGAAAAGAGAATATATTTTCAAGTAATGATACAATCATGATGACAGATTAAATGTTGATTGAATCACGATGAAAACAAGGGCACCTAAGAACAGATGATATGTCACTATCTATTTTTTTCCTTGGCTTTGATAACAATTCATCGACCATTCTTGGTGTCGATGTCTAGACATTTTCAATGAAATGGGAGGATGTCGTTTTCAAGTAAAAATTTCTTTTGCTTGTAAAGAATAACATGAAAACTCTTCACTTTTTTTTTTTTATATGGTTGATATTAATACAACAAAGTATGTTCTGAACTTTCAGTATATTAAAATGTGATAACAAATCAAACCTCAGTACCAGTAAACTATTTATTTCTTTCAGTGATGCTTCAATTAACAAATCCAGCAAGTTGTGAGCTTTGTGATTTTCAATATCTATAGTGAAATTAAATTTTAGAGCAATCTACCCTTAATACGTCCTCAACCTTTCAAGTATTAAAATATCACGTCTTTAACATTTATTTTTCCTCTTGTGAGTCCTCAACTTTTTAAGAAATTCTCATCTAAGTCCCTGGCAACAGAATTCGTCAATTTCCTTCGTTAGATTAGGGGTATTTTTTATAAAATTCAAAAAACTAAATATTTTAATCAAAAAAGAATAAGAAAATGGGGGAGGGGGACTCCTACTTTTGGCTGCCATTTCCAACAACCAAAAGAGGGAGTCCCGTTCTCCCCATTTTTCCTTTTTTTTAATTAAAATATTTAATTTTTTATATTTTATCAAAAATACCCTTAATTTAAAGGAGAAAATTGACTAATTCTGTTGGTAGGGACTTGGACGGAGATTCTTAAAAGGTTGAAGACCTACAGGAGGAAAAATAAAGGTTAGAGACGTGATCTATTAATACTTGAAAGGTTGGGGATGTTAGGTGTAAATTACCCTAAATTTTATTATTATTTCTTTTTATCTTAAATTCTTAACTGTATTACTCTCATCGTCTATGAAAATAAAAAATTCTAGTCCCCTACTTATTTTCACACAAATAGTCCCCTACTTATTTTCACACAGTTTATAAAAAAGATTAATTAATATTCTTGGAAAAATGGAATATACAATCATTTTCCTAATATATCACTTCATTCAATTATTATTCCACCTTAATTATTATTTGTTGATAATAACAAAGCACCTCGATAAGGTTTTTGAAAATTTTTCATATAAGAAAATAAAAAACTAACTAAAGAAAGTGAATTGTAATTTGGGACGGATGAAAAATGAATCGTCAACTATTTTTGACAAGACGGAAAGAGTACTATTGTTTAGCAATTGGGAACATGAAAAATAGACATTAATGACTGACATTCTTATGTGACACACATTTATTGGGTGATGATTACATGGTTGCTTTTTCATCATCCAATACAAGTGTGTCACATAAGAACGTCACTCATTAATGTCCCTTTATCATGTCTCATTAGAATTTTTGATTGTATTACTATTACATTTTAATAACACTACTGAATACTTGGAGATCGCTGACTTCATCTATTTCAACATTAATTAATTAATTAATGACTTAAGAATAGCCAATAATAAAACGTGGTGCTTAATAACTTGCCTCGAGACTTAGATGGGGGACAATGT
The DNA here is from genome assembly GCA_963692815.1 of Nyctanthes arbor-tristis. Classification (NCBI taxonomy): domain Eukaryota; kingdom Viridiplantae; phylum Streptophyta; class Magnoliopsida; order Lamiales; family Oleaceae; genus Nyctanthes; species Nyctanthes arbor-tristis. The sequence goes on along the minus strand of CAVNYN010282315.1, from coordinate 21,206 downwards.
GACCACATAATTTTTTAGGTTTGAAATACGTTTCGATTTCTTTCCCTGATTCATTAAAGGTTGAATTCTGTTTGGTAACTAGCTATATAATTGTAAGATAATTATTTGGGCAATTTTAGAGATACATGAAAATGTGACATTAATAAATGACATTATCATAGCACACATTCATGGAGTGATGATCACATGACTACCTTTTCATCATCCAATACAAGTGTATATCACATATATAATATCACTTATTCATGTCTCATTTTTATGTCTTAGAATTTTTGTTGTTATTATACCCTATGTTATTTTCTAAAGATATGGGGCAACTTTGAGCGCTCACACGGCATGAGTACTTTGAAAAATAAAAACTATATTTGAATGACAATTTTTTTTCTTTGACAAAATTGAATCACAATTATAGTTATGTGACTTGTAGCATTTGATGAAATTGTACATAGCATATAACAGATATCTAACAAATAATAAATATTCATGCACTCCTTAAGAGCACCTCCAACAGTCTCTTTATTTTTAAAAAAATATATTCCTTCAAAGAAAAAGCATCTTTAAATTTAAAAGAGATAATATCCTCCAACAAGCTCACCATTTGTAACTCTTTATACTTCTTTTTTTTTTTTTTTCAAGAAACACTTATATTCCCTCAATAAAAATTAATATTTTATTTTTAAATTCTAATTGCCAGTAAAATGAAATTCATACATGCGATCTATGGTAAAATTCAATATGCACGATATGGGCCAAAAACGACGTGATCTAATAACATTCAAGTAGGTTTCTCACACTTTAATTAAGGTTTGAATTTCCTTCTCATACAGCAATCCCTTTGAAATACTTGAAACATAAAAAAGAAAAAAAAAAGAAAAAGGAAAAAAAAAAGAAAAGAAAAATGAAGGAGGAATACAAACCACACGTGAAAATTGAGAGGCATTATTATTTTTCAAAAATAATACTGCAAATTATGGATGAAGCAATCGCGCCAATGACGAGAGAGGAGGCACTCGTGTGGTTGTACTGTATGCATGGAGTGGCTATGGATCTCACTGCTGTTGAAACGGAATGGCTCATGCGCCCGGGCCAGTGTCATGATTTATAACGCTAAAGTTCCAAGATCCCAACCATAGACGTCCACCTTGTGGGCCCTGTGGACAAATACAAGGCAAAAATTGTCTGTCCCATTACTAGTCCGGCTATGAAAATAAAGTCGAGCTCCATAAATTTAATAACAGACTGACATTTCACCTGACACACACCACATAGCAGTATCTTATTAGAAACCGGCTCTGTAAGAAACCCTACCCTGGTTTCTTAGAAATTTCCATCTCATTACTATCTTTATTTTTTTGTCCCGTATATTTAATTTTATTTTCAATACCATTATTACAAGGAGCTCGTATCTCTCGCCGTACGTCTGATAAGATTATATCACTAAATTAACACATCGTAGGAAATCATTTTTGACATCTATATTTGTAACGTTCCACAAAACTTTAAGAGTGTCGTAGTCATATTTTTTATGATGATTGAATAATTACACGAATTTGCATCAACTATGTCTTGTGGTTAATAGATTTTTGCTCAAATGATGCCCAAAATAAAAATATGATATTTAATTAGTATAATCCAAAAACATAATAACCTAATTGTAAGATCACGTTAAGCAGAAAGACTCAATGAGTAATAAATGAATAAACCATAAGAAGAAGCTTGTACACATAGAAAACAATCACATGAAGAAAAATTAAGAAACACTTGGCATGATACTTGACCACAAAAAGCTCTTAAACCTCGAATTGTCTTATTCCTATTGACTAATCCCAAAATTATCTAGGGACAATTGATTTGATTTTCATATGTGGAACTCAAGATTTTTCTTAAAATAACTAAGAAATTTGTCCATAAATAGAAAGGGACATAGAACACCAAGTTAACTCACCAAATCACTCACTTTGCACTAGCAAAATGTCCCTCTCCATATATAGGAAGCATCCAACTTAAAACACCACTTTGATTGAGAAATATCAAGGCTTTGGAAGCACTTTTTCACTTAGGATTTTTCAAGGAATTTTTGGGAAAGTAAGACAAAGAGGTGAGTAACTAATGTTTTGATTCCTTTGAGCATTCATGAGTTTTAAAATGAACATGGATTTTTGATGCATTGTTATGTCAAGAAATTTGATTTATTGCATTTAAATCATTAGTTGAAACTCTACCATTCTTGTATTGGCTTTACTTTGTTTTTGTTCCATATTAAAAGCCTTCTAATGATTTCAAGATAAGTGATAATTTGTAATTACCCGCTCCACTTTGACATGATATTGTCCGCTTTTGGCCTAGCCCATATGGTTTTGCTCTTGAGCTCTCACCCAAAAGGCCTCATGTCAGATGGAATGGATCTCTTAACTTATAAACTGGTCTCTTTTTCTTCACCCAAGCGATGTGGGATTGAGGCTATCACAATCACCCAACCTAAGGGGGCCCAACGTCCTCGTTGGCCACACTTCTGGTTAGGCTCGGCTCTGATACCATCTGTAACGACCCGCTCCACTTTGACATGATATTGTCCGCTTTGAGCCTAGCATGAACAATTTTGCTCTTGGCTTCTCACCCAAAAAGCCTCATGCCAGATGGAGTGGTTATCTTGGCATATAAACTGGTCTCATTTTCTCCACCCAAGTGATGTGGGATTGAAGCTATCACAATCACCCCACCTAAGGGGGCCCACGTCCTCATTGGCCACACTTCCGGTTGGGCTCTGCTCTGATACCATATGTAATGACTCGCTCTACTTTGACATGATATTGTCCGCTAGAAGCGTGGCCAACGAGGACGTTGGGCCCCTTAGGTGGGGTGATTGTGATAGCCTCAATCCCACATCGCTTTGGTGAAGAAAAGGAGGCCAATTTATAAGTTAAGAGATCCATTCCATCTGACATGAGGCCTTTTGGGTGAGAGCTCAAAAGCAAAACCGTGCGAGCTAGGCCTAAAGCGGACGATATCATGTCAAAGTGGAATGGGTCGTTACATAATTAGTATGGTGTATTGTTTTGCATTTGTATTGCTCTTCGCTTGAAATTCCGGTAGGGGTCAATTGGGATTTTGATGTGAATCTACTTGAATATATATAGCCATGATTGAATTGGCATTGGATAACATAAATGCATGCTAAGGGTAGTAGATTAACTAGTGATTGCGCCCTATTGTGCATTCAAACGTTTGTACATTTCAAGTTTTCTTGAACTTGTGGTTAAAAATGATTTCTTGTAACAAATAGGTGAATCAAAAGATTGTGTTATTCACTGGGTACGTTGTACTCACTCCATTTCTTATTATTTTGTAGATGTTCAATGGCAAGGTATATGAAAGGCAAGCCAAAAATTGGAGTATGTCTGCAGACCGAAGTAGAATTTTGCATGTAGTGAAAACCGACTTGTGAAGTTACTATAAAGATACCCCTTGGTTGCTAATGTACTTAGCAACAACTTATGAACTTAACATCTTTTGTGCTTACTCCCATGCCCATCCTTATCATGATAAGTTCATTGCGGATAAACCTATGTTCTTTTCCTAATGTAGTAGTCTAACAAGAAAATAATAGTTACCGTAATAAATATATGCATAGGTATATACATATAGATATGGAAAACTTGGTATGTAATATAAAAGTGAAAGTGTGACTTTTGTATTGATTGGAAGCCTAATTTTCAATGTAAAAGCTTTCTAATCACCTGACTTGGCCGATTAAGCAATAAAATGTACTTATTAATATAGCTTGACGTGTGGTCTTTGCACCTTATTGTAACTTAGTTATAATTATGCGACATGAAAAGCAAATGAAGAAATAAGAAATCGACTCTACTTCTTAATGTTGGTAATGACAAGAAAGGTTTACAAGTATTTCCAACTTCGCAAAAAAATTCGGTAATTAATTATAAGGATATTTCGGTTTTCTTATCTTAAAAAAGAATTTATGAAACTATATAATAACATTGCAATGACTCTCTATAAAAATAAACAACTTGTTAGTTTTGTACGTCTAGTCCCTTATTATTAGTACCAAGAAGAAGGAATATATAAAATAAAAAGCTTTTGCGAATGACTATAAGCAACTCAATGAATAATATTGAATAATATAACAGAGGCGTGACAATATCTATATATTAATTAATTAAATAAATAAAAAGAGCATGTGGTATAATCTGACCGCATTTTTCCTACCACTTTTCCTATAAGCAAGGAAAATTAGGTTTTTTTTTTCCAAAATGAGGTAATGGGTGCAATAAATGCTATTTTATTCTTTTTTTTATTTCCTTTTTTGGTATTTTCAAAATTTTTGAGTTATCTTATTTTCAAAATTCTATCCCTTTTTAAAACAATTTGGCTTATCTTATTTTAATAATTGGCGAGCAAGAAAATCCTTAATATTTTCATATTTAAATTATCTCTTAATTTTGATTTTAAAATTTGTAATCTATCTCGAGCCTAATTTGGGCGGATCAATTAATTTAGGGTTTTTTTTTTTTGCCTCTTATGGCTATTTAATTCATTCTCTTTTGTCTGTTGTATTATTTTTTAATGAATTTTTACACGCTTTATAATTATGTCATTATTTATCGTCATTTTTTAATTGCCATTGAAAGGTAATTCACATTTTATGCGTCATTCTAATGCTTATAATTGAAAAATAAATTAAATAGGATGTATTAATTCAGCAATGACTTACAACTAAAAAAATAGACACATTATTCAATGAATGACAGTTACTTTTACTTCACAACAGTATACAATAGCCAAATTATTACATGTAGTCTCTCATTGTGGATTTCCCCAAAAATTATTGTAAATTCGACTTTTGCAATCTCTCAACTAAGATCTCCTAGTACAATGCACGTGTGAGAATCTAATTATACGTGAAAACAAAATCTTCTCTATGGCTTCAGGTGAGGGGAAAAAATTTCTATTAAATCCATTTAATTTGAGATCGGAAGAGCACTCACACGTACATTTCAAACATTTTTAAACTCATAAATATAATTTCCTCAAAATTTGTGCCTAAACTCATGACAAATTCAACAGTGTCCAAAATGTCACTTTGAAAATGAGTCCGGGAGATTTGTAGAGTAGACAATTCCTAAGAGATGTAAATGTGATTGACTTTGTTTTTTTTTTAAATAAAAATAGTTTACTAATTGTCACATAACACGCACCCCATTTAAAAGAAAGAAGAGGTCATATATAACGGCTATATGAATGTAACCATACTATATTATTTGAGGAAATTAAACATTCTACCCTCTATTTTTGTCCTTTCATTTTTACATCATCATGTCAAACTATTTGCTTTTATACCCCATTTTATTACTTTTATACCACTAATTATTTTATTTTAATAAATCATTTTAATTAATTGTAATATTGATTTATTTATTTTATACTTAGATTATATATGTGTGTATAAATATATATATAGGTATAGGTAAAACTCTAAATGTAACACCACATGCCCCGCCACCGCCCCATCCACAGCAGCACCCACCACCGGCCGGGCACCCCCACCACCACAAACCTGCCGCTACGCGCCTCACCACCCGCCGGAAAATTTGCCATTTAGAACCCCACCATTCTCTAAGCATGTGTGATTATTTTGTTACTTTTGCCGCCAAATTCAAAACTAATGATTCATTGCCAGTCCAAGAAAGACGACCTTGTAGTACGTACACTTCTTGTCAACCAAACTTTTAACTGGAAAATTTGTGCAAGTTTTTTCCTAAATGCAGTGTTTTTATGCCATTTGTGGTGGGTAACCAAAAGTTTAGTTTTTGATGTTTTCAATTTGGAGTGGAGGGGTGGAATGGAAAATTGTAACAGTGGCCACAGATCTGTTTTTACAGCGATCTGTTTCTTCTGTGAACGCACAGATCTGTTTTGCAGTAGGTGATATGTTTCTACTGCAAACGCAACGACGATCTGTTTCTGCAATGTTACTATGCAGCAGACGATCTATTTCTGCAATCTGTTTCTGCAATGTTTCTTCGATTTTTCTGTGATTTTTTCTGGTGTTGTGCTTGTAGCTGCAAAGAACAGAAGACGCCAGTGCGGCTATTGCCGACGGGCGGTTCCAGCGGTGTTTTTTCATTTTTTTATTTTATTTATTTATCTATTTTTTTCTAAAATTTCACACAGCTTCATTTGGATCCTCATGTTGCCTTTTTAATTTTGTTTGTTTATTTTTTTTTAATTTCAATTACATTGAAGTAATCTCGGTGTGTTATTATTTTTTAATTTGTGGTAACAATGTTTTTACAGTGATTGTTACTATGATTTTTTCATATGTTAGTATTTATCGGAGTTGTTACTATCTTTCAATTGATTTTTTTCATATGTTAGTATTTATTGGGATTGTTATCATCTTTCAATTGATTTTTTTTTTATTTATTTTCATATGTTACCAACTAAGTATCATTTTGTTATCATTTATCAGGTTTGTTACTATGTTATTGGTATGAATTTTTTTTGAAAGCTGTGGTAACACGTGTGAAAGTATTGTTAAAATTAAATTTTCCCTTTTTGGTTTACTGAGTCATGGCGGCGTTGGCTGCCGCGAGGGTTGCCCGCTGTCATAATTTGCCGGTGGTGGTTGAAAGTGGCGGCGGCAACAATGGTGAGAAGGGTGATGACTAATTATAATAATTATTATTCATAATAATTATTATTCCTAATAAATTAATTAATACTTAATAAAGTTAAAATTAATAAATAATTAAATTTTAATTATTTTAATTAAAACTGGGTTGGGGTAGTTTTGAAATAAAAAATGGTATTTTTGCGATTATTTTCAATTTAGGGGTAATTTTTAAAATACTACTACAAAGGATGGTTTTTATGTAAAGGACCCATACTATTTTCCGAGTCAGAAATGAGCCAATAATCAGCTTATGAAAATCGGCTCACTCATATATAAAGCCCATGATCCAGGTTGGACTACAGCCCAATACAAAAAGCCTAGGCATTGAGAAATAATAACATTTTCTTACAATAGTTCCTTACCAATAATATGTTCAGCATCTCATAAAACTGGCTTGAGTTCTGAACCCATAATACATCTATTTCCGGCTTTGTTGTTGAGTACTTGGAAATTGGAGCCGACCCAATAAGCTAAATTTGAGCAATTATCTCTGTGATTCTGTGGAAGAAATGAAACTCAAGACTGTTAAAACAACTCAAGACTGTTAAAACATGATAAGCAAAACCAAACACGTTTGTGCAAAAACCAGACTACACAAAAGATTTTAGCTTTTCTTTCTTCGACGTTGTCATCATTGTATAATCAAGCTTGAGAACCAAAAAAGGAGACAATAAAGAGTCAAGTACTTGATTATTTTATAGGTTCAACTGGATACAAGTTTTGCTTGAGATGTGATGGCACAGCACAATTCGTCAGTCTTTATACCCCTCTGGAAAGGATTTTGAATCTAGATCAAGTGGCAAGTATGATGCCACAAGGGAAGCAAATTGATGTTCATTGAGATACTTTTCTTCTGTCTATGTATGAGGGGAATCTGATGCAACTTGAGGACGTAGCTTTGATGGGGAACAAGCGGACTGCAAGATTGAAATGGCAAGGCAAAATTCATCTGTTAAGATTCTTACGAGTTAGGAAGTATAATGTGCCTCAATGCAATTCTGCAATAGAATAGTCACTTGCCTCTGATACGCAAGACTCTGCAATATTGTCCTTTCCCAAGGAATTTAATACACCTTCATCTTGAAATTCATCATGCACGGATGGACCTGACAAAGCTAATTACAGTATACTCACAATGCAGTATATACTGTTGCATCCAATGAACATTGAGCAGTAAGCACCCATCTTAAAATAAAGATGTGCATTTGATAGTCATTTTAAATTCATTTAGGCCACAAGAAATCAGTTGGTGAGATATACTCACCTAAGTTTCAAATTCAGCATCAGAGAGTCTGTCGCTATAATGCTATTTATCCACAGCAGTTGATATTCGTGTTTTTCTTTTCACTTTTAATAAAACAGCCAATTCCTTCTACTTATTAAGAAGTTACAGAATGGAAACATAAAACATGAAAGCCACGGTTACATTATATTTCAGGTTGCTAAGTGGGATCATAAAACTGTATAATCTGCCTAAATTTGAACAAATGTGTTATATATCAGACTTTGCCAATTTTGCAGGAACGGGAAGTTTATCAATTCATTTGAAGTGCATGTAAAAATAATATGAAAAAAGAACCTGAATTATCAGCAGGTTTCTTTCCAGAATCTTTGTTATCACACTTTTCTCTATTTTCCTCAAGCTTATCTCTCAACCTGGCATGCTAAATGTTAATAATAAACTAGAAAAAGTATTTCACCAATTTACCAAACCATTGAAGATTCCTAAGAGGAGAAGGATATGTTGGAGTTGTTTCTGTTTAGACTTCCTTTTACTTGACCAGAGAATGAAATTATAGATACCCATTAGTTCTGTGCTCTTCAATTTTTGCACATTCATCCTGGCCCTCCAGAACTGAGGAGAAAGCTTCCCTGTCCTGGAAATTAGAGGAACATCCCATTATTAGCATATATGCATAGAGTAGAACTTGGGTTGTTCAAATTAGAATGGATCGTAGGCCAGCAAATTCAGTGGACATTTGGGGATGAAGACTATTTCTAAAGGTAGAAAACAGATAGAGATGCCGTGTTCTATAGCTAGAATAGACAGAATCTTTGTATCTCTGATGAACTAGCCATCTCCTTTTGTAAGGGCCATTTACTAATGAAACAAATTTCATGATTATATGACAATATAGTTCAGAAAAGATGCTTGTCAGCCTTCATATCAAAGAAAACAAGGCCAAGAAGAGCCCCATATAAGGACTTGCTAAAAGGACCCCTCATATCCAGTCCAGTTCCCTTCTGTTAGCAGCATCAGAATGGAAAAGGTAATTACTAAGTGAAGCTCATTGTGTAATCTGGAATAACATAAAAAATCAAGTTTGCTTAATATGCCAAATGTATCATCCCATTAGTAATTCCTTTTCTCTAGTTAGCAGTTGTTTAGACACATGCACAAAATAATGGTTGCAGCCATGGAGCATACCCAGTTTAATTCCAAGATTCTGCAAGGATCACAACTGCCATGAGCCTAAACATTGGAAAAATTTATAGAAGAACAAAAGAAGCAAAATGTTTCTTCTCCTAACCTTTTTATTCATCTGCATGACAGCATTTTGAATCTTCTTTATTATGAAACCTAAACTTCCCACTTCAAGATGTAACACCTACACATAAAGTGCATTCCAGTAATTAGTAAATCAGTAGAAAATATCTGGTTTGGGAAGAAATAAAACAATGATGGTACCGCACCTTCTTCTGTGATGTTAGATTCTGTATAATCAGTTCCTTTGTCGACAGAGCTTTCTGAAGGTATGACTGGTTAAGGCAAAACAGTCAAATTGTCCGTATGTACAAACTACAAACTGAAGAGACAATATTAAGAATGATACAGCATATTCAACAATCTTCCCAGACATTGTAATCAGGATATCTCATCAACTGTAGGTCGGCATTCATCATTAGTTTTCACTGACTTTAACTGTGACTCCAGGCCCAAAATGATTTTGTCCTTTCGTCTGAGCTCTTCTTCATTATTCCTCATTTTGCCTTCCAGATCACTAATTCTTTCTGAACGGTATATTGAAATGCCAATTTATATAGAGAAAATGAAGACTCTATTTGGATCTACTATAGATTTAATGCAAGACTTCACTAATGCAAATCTCATTACAGTCTGGACATCACCATATATCTCTACATGCACAATTAGTATTTCATATTTAGATTTACAAATAGCTGTATGACTAGGCATACGCAAACCTGTAAAGTCGATCAAAGATATTGTTTTGGCAGACATTGGGAAAATTACCTATGAATACATTTTTGAAGGTAGCAATCTCATGTACTTTGTTCATCAACTTCATTACTGCAATGCTCAATGAACAGATAAATAGATTATGTTACAGCATACAGAAGAAGTGATGCCAGTAAGCTGAGTTCCATAAGACTACGTGCCTAGTTCCTCTTTCTCATTCAGGATACATTGTGTATCATTTACAATCTGCTTGATGGATGAAGCCTCCTTCTCAATTGAATTGACAAGTGTGGAATGAGCTTTTGCCTTTTCAGAAAGAAAAAGAATATTTTGATCCCTGGATTCCAGAGCTCGTTTCATTTCATATGTAGAGTCCTGGATGCAAGTAACAAAACTAAACCATTTTGTAATTTCATTTGATGGTATCATAAATTTTTGGCTTTCTAAAAATAATTGTGAGAACAAATATCAGATCAACCCCTCAAACCAGAGAAATATTTGTTTGAAACTATTTCAAAAACAATTACAAACTCTAGCTAGGTTCTTAGAGGCTAAATTCAAAAACCCGAACCTCATAGGCCTTGACAAAACTATCCCTCGATTGCAGCAGGTTATTAATAGTTTGCTTCAATTCTTTCTGCTTGTTCTCAAGCAATGCATTTTCACTTTCAAGGCAGTTAATCTGCGTCAAAAGATATAATTATTTTAGGGGAAAAGAAACAAACAATTTTTCTCAATTTTACTGTTAATTATCAATTTACCTTTCTTTCGAGTTTCTGCCTGACCTCATTAGACACCACTAGTTCAGCTTCTAATTCTTTAAGATTTTTATTAGTTTCTTCCCCTGCATTCTTTTGCTTCTGCACTTCACTCATGTAATTAAAACCAAATTTCATCAAACAGATCCAAAACTATGTATGTGTTCGAGTTTAGACCTCAACGAGAAGTTGGAGCTGTTGCGAGGCAGATCGTTCTCTTTCCTGTGACAGTTCGTATAAATCAGCGCACACATTTTGCGTCTCTGTGTGTGTTTGTGACAGAGAAAATTGATTCGTGCTTACTTTGAGATCATGGACTTCAGATACTAGGGCTCGGAGTTGGAACTGAAATTTTGAGAGCTTGAGGAGCTCCATTTTCCCGCCATTTTTTCTGGGAAAATCTTCTGCCATATTTGAACCAAAATAGACGGTCGAGATTCACGATCCTGTTCTCTTCTATATATTTTATGAATGAATAAATACAGAAATTGTTCGCCCGGAAAATCGTCTAGGATGGGTGATAGCTCATCATAGCACATTTTGTACCGAACACACTGCACTGAACACACAGACCGCGGGTGCAGGGGTTGAGCCCGCTATCGATATTGGGATGTACTGAAAATGTAAATTAATATTAATTTGTATATTAATCTCTCTCTTTTTTTTTTTTGCTTTTGTTTATAGGGTTAATTTCACAAAATGTCCTTAACCTTTCAGCTAATAATTGGTTTCTTCCCCAACTTTTTTAAGACTCTCTTGGATCCTCAACCTTTCATAAATGAGCATAATAGGTCCTTTTTGTCACTATTCCTTCAACTTTTCATGAAAATAACGTTTATATCATTTTAACATTTTAATTTTATAAACAAAAGATTTTAAAATATTAAAAATAATAAAAAAAAGGAAAACACCCGCCCCACCCACCCCTCCGAGAGCAAAGTTGATACCGTTTTCGGCAGCAAGCTCGCTGCCAGAAATGGAAGAAGAATACTTCCATTTCTGGCAGCGTTTTTAAGGGGTGAATCCCCCTGTTTGCTGTCGTCTGGCAGCAAATGAGGACTTTTTTGCTGTCGAAAACGGCAGCAACTTTGCCGTTGTTTCTGGCAGCAAGAACGCTGCCAGAAATGACAGCATTCTACTACCCTTTCTGGCAGTATTTTTTGGGGGAGGGGGTGAATCCCCCCATTTGCCTCCGTCGCCGGCCGCAAATGGGCGTATTCACCCTCCATTTTTGCTGCCGGAAACGACAGGAATGGCCGGGTTTTGGGGAGGTGAATCCCCCCAATTTGCTACGGTCGAGGGGATTCAACCCCCATTTTTGCTGCCGGAAATGGCAGCAATTTTGCTGCTGTTTTTGGCAGAGACTAGGAAAGATGGTGGGTGGGGCGGCCGCGGGGATGGGGTAGGGTTGGGTTTTTTTAGTAGTTTTAATTTTTTTTAAATGTTTTGCTTATAAAATTAAAATGTTAAAAGAGTATAAACGTTGAGGGAATAGTGCCAAAAAGGACCTATTGTGATCATTTATGAAATGTTAGAGACCCAGGAGAGTATTAACAAAGGTTGATGACGAAACTGATTCTTAGTTGAAAGGTTGAGGACCTTTTGTTAAATTAACCCTTATTTATATGGTGAAATTTTGTTTTTTGGTCAAATTAGAGTATGCCCAAACAAAAAGTGACACACCCCTAACTAAGTCCCTGAGGGTGTCAAGATAGACAGGGGTCAGCCCGCTCACAAAAGCCCATTACGACGGGTCATCCTGTAAGAGCATCCACATTGGTAGTGTTAAAGTAGGTTGTTAGTGGAGTTGTTATTTAACAACTCAAAAACAACCTACATTGATGATGTTAAAATTTTGTTAAAAGTATTTAATTTAACAAGATGTTACTTACCACTTTATGTTGTATTATTTCTTCTTTTTTATTCTAATTAAATTGTGATTGACTCACTACTTGATTATTGAATTGATTATTAAATTTAATAGAATCACCAATGTTACACAAATTAATAATTAAATTAATAATCACTAAGTGTCCTTTAACAATTACTAAAAATTCTATGTTTTGCCTATGTAGATAGTTAATTTTAATACTACCAATGTGGATGCTCTAAACAAGCAGTCTGAGTCACAGGCCAAGATTTTGCTAGACTGGACAGGCCGGCTAATTATCCACGTACCTACGATTAACAGCTCACCGCAATATATATATATATATATATATATATATAATGATAAATAAATAAATAAAAGCAACAAACTATACTTGTTGTTAGAGCTGGACATCCGATCCGAAAAACATTCAAAATCGACTCAACCGACCCGAAATGAGTTGAGTCGACTCGGGTTGTTGCAGTAAACGGGACGGATGCGGTTGGAAAACAAGTAACCCGACTCGGGTCGAGTCGAGTGCCGGGTTGACCCGACGAACCCGGCGAACCTGATTTTTTTATTTTTTTAAATAAAATCTTGGTAGCCTAATTGAAATTTTGAGCATTCCATTTGACAATTTAAGTAAAAAGATAAAAAAATAATATATATATTTACAATTTTTCATCAAGATGAAGCATAACTTATGAACCATAATACCTAAATTCAATTCTCCCAATCCACCCACTGCGCGTCTACTATCACCGTCGTCGCCGTTCCCACCGCCGCTGTCGTTCCTCTCCGCTTACTGCTGCCCTGCTCCTGCCGTTCTCTCTGCCGCCGTCCCACTCGTTGCCGTGCCTCTCCGTCCAGCTCGCCGTCGTCCCGCTCACATGCTGCCGCTTTCCATGCTTACACCGCCACCATCAGTGCTCGCGCTTGCCACCGTCCGTGCCGCACTGGCGATACGGCCCCTTCCATTGATCTCCTCTTGTCTTTGAATCTAGGGTTGAATGATACAAATGATACCTTGGAAACAAAATTGATTCCACATTAGGGTTAAAACATTTTAAATTAGCCTCTATTTTATCTTTTGACAAATGGGCCGTTTCCAAAGACTTTGATCCCAAAAAAATAGAAAATTGGCTTTGTTGGCCCAAATATCCAATTCGAGTCAACCCGACTCGATCCAAGTTGACTCGGGTTTTGGAACCGAGTCGACTCGGATCGGGTCCAATTTTGCCAACCCGACTCACTGTCGGGTCGGGTTCGGGTTGGGCCTAAACCCAACCCGTCCGTCTAAATGCCCAACCCTATTTACTGTTTAAAAAAAAAAAAACTAGACTTGCAGTGTCACGCCCCTGCTAATTTTACAATTTGTTTATATCTTATATTGGTTATCAAATTATATCGCGGAAGTTTCAATACAAATAGAGGTGACGGGACGTACAAAACGAAAAAAATGGCTTTTGACTTGATAAAGCTAATTACTTAAACTAACAAGTTATTATATTTTAAAGAATCATTGCAACTTGATTTCTCAATAAAATGCAAAGAACACAATAAGTTAATTAATAGGTATTTTTCATTAATTGCCAAAAACGAGCAAAATTAATATTTTCAAGACAAATTATTATAAAGCGATTATACTAGAATGTAAGTTGCCAATGTTATATAAAATTTGAAATACATTTATAGAGAGGTGGGCATATTTGTTAATGTAAAAGGTATTAAATTCATAATATTTTAGATCGACAGGTTATCACTACATGAAAAACTTTATTCTCTTCGCGAGCATACTCCAACTCATAGCTTACCTTACTTTTCAAATGTCATATCTCTAATCATCTACAAAATTATAGAAAGAAGAGAATGAGTACGAAGTACTCAGTGAGTAACAAAACCATTTCTTTCACCTTTTATTTGAAAGATTTATTTTCAAAAAAAATCATTCAATGCACAAAGCTTTTCAATGCACAAATGGGCCCTATCACTAGTTAAACTACTACCCGTGGTGCGTGTAAGACTCATATCAATTCAATCAACTCAATATGGTTGTGCCTTCGAGTAGAAGTGACTGGATGGAGAGATATTGGTTTTCGAAGGTTGGGTCAAAGGAGAATCGCGAAATTTTACAGAGAAAGATTTCGGTCGAAATACGCAGGATGGAATCTGGGGAGTAGAAATACAAGTTATAGGCGTCAGTTGCTACTCGAAACCGACGCCTATAACTAATGGGCATCAATTCCCTTAAGGAACCGACGCCTTTTTTTATAATGGGCGTCGGTTCTCTTAAGAATCGATGCCCATTCTTAGGTATAGGCGTCGGTTGCAACTTAGCAGCCGATACCTAAAATTTTTACACACTTTACAAGTCGATTTTTAAAGGGAATCGATGTGTATTCTTGGACATTTAATTTCAAAATTGCTACCGCTTCTTGTATAGGCGTCGTTTTTTACAAGAACTGACGTATATCGTGGTTTTTTATTTCAAATTTTGTAGTAGTGTAAATAAGGTTTTCGAAATTATGAAGAGAATAATCATTATCGATAGGTAATAATCAAACAATTTCAGGAGTTCAATTCAATGATAACAAAAGGCATTAAACAAATCCATATAATCAAATAAAAGCAATAATAGAGAAGCCCAAAGGAGATTTCAAAATTTCAAATAAAAAACAATCAATAATAGGTGAGAACAAGAGAAGAAAGCATAAAAAGAGAGATAAATGTCAATTTTTTTCAAAGAACTGAGGTCGATTCATATATCAAAGGGACGTCTTTGCTAACGAGTTTTCATTTTATCAAAGAGAATTTTCATGGATGAGCTATTCTCGCGAATAACACAGAACAAAATTTAGAATCAATTAAATGCTAACAAGAAATCAAGGTTTCCAATTGAAGAGGCTATTAGCATCAAAGAAAATGGAAATGGTTCCAAGTTTAAGTACAAAACAATAAGACTATTGTTGACAAATAGAACGCAATGAGTTTATTAAGAATACATAGAGAAAAGGAATAATGTCAATCAATTATAAGTAAAAGTGTCATATCCAAGGAAATACAATTTTCAAGCAAGAAATACAAATAAATGTTGGGTCTAGCAAAAGAACATTTAAGCGACTCAAATAGTTTGCCTGGATAGATCAGATATAGTCTTTTCGAGCAAGAACTGAAAATATATTACTTCAAGAGCTTTTCCTTGACAATTCAGGGGGTTCAAAATTGTATCAAGAATAAATCATGTTCAGCAAAGTAAATTCTCAGTTTAAGGAACATTGGGAATATTGTATAGGAAAGAAAGTGTTTCAAGATATATTGAAACAACATGCAAAGGTTTGTTGAAACATAATAATGAATAAGGCAATGGCCAACTTAAAGAGCATTATAAGGAATAATATTTCATGTTTCAAAATGTAGGCATATCTGTATATTTTCTTGGAGTAATCAATACAAATTATAGATTCAACAAGCATTCGGGTTTGGCAAAGTAAATTCTTGATTTGAAGAGTATTGGTAATCTCAAGCATTTCAAGATACATTGAAACGATGTGCAATTGTTTATTGGAACATAATAGTGAATGATGCAATAAATCAAATAAAATGAGCAATCTTTCGTGCTTCAAAGTTCAGGCATGTTTATACATTGCCTTAGAGTGTTTAGTAATAAAAATCATAGGTCAAGACAAAATTTAAAGAAGGTTGAGGAACAGATTTCAAGTTACTTGTCTTGTCCTTACCATATATGTCTATTATCTATTCAATTTCCAAATATCAAATCAAGGGATCAAAATTAAAATTCATCATAGTTTATGATTAAATTTGGTGGGTGTCAATACTTCTAGGAATACTTGATGTAGAAAATCAAAACAACTCCACCAACCCATTACAATCAATTAGTCCAATGTTAGTTGTCAATGATTTTAATTTAGGGCTCAAAATTTGACATCATAGATAATTAATTTTCTTGACCAATCACCTTTGTTAAATCTTTTGAATGTACATCAATAAACAAAAATTATATTGTTCATAAAATAAGATATCCATCTATTTCTTCATTTATCCAAAATTGTACTTTAGTAAGTTGATAAAAAATGGAAAAGTTTCCAACAATTATATTTAATGACAAAGTTTGGTGTATATGCTGCTGGTTCCATAACATAGTCAAAGGCTAAAATATCAAGAATCAATAACGGGATTAATACAAAATTCAAAAGTCAAGTTTGAGTAAGAAAATATTGAAAACCGGGCTAAGTTTGAATGTAGAATGGCCAAAAATTTCAAGAGTCAATAGCAAGATTAGTGCAAAAATTCAAAATCAAGTTTAAGTAAGAAGAAAAATGAAATTTGGGTTAAATTTGGATACAAAAAGGCCAAAAGAATTTTTTTTTTTAATAGCAATTATGTGGAAGACTTAGAGTCTGTGGCCTAAAAGAACATAAAATAAGTCTTTTGGGTTAATATAGAAGATATCATGAAGTTTGGAGACCCAATTGCAATTTTCTAGAAAAATCTATGACTTTGGACTATTTTAGACAAAATCAAGAAGTTCAGGAACTTGGCTGCAAATTTTTCTAGAAAATCTAGGCGGCTACACCCCCTTAGCTCGGTGCGGCTACCCTACCGAACTGGGACGCAATGCCCGGTGCAGTCCACTCGGTGTAGCCGTACCCGTCCCGATGCAATCCACTCGGTGTGGCCAAACTCGTTGATCGGTGCGCCCGCATTGGAGTTTCTATCTCGGGCAGATTCGACTGTGTGGCCGCACGGTAGCAATTTTTTTTCCTCCTCTCGTTTTGCTTGTAACGACTTTAATACCGAAATATCCTCTAGCATGAATAGGGGTCATATGACATCGTTTAAGGTTATCTTGATACTTGAAAGCATTTTAAATACTTTCATCTTTCTCTTCCAATTTTTTTTTTCTTCATTGAAATTGATAACATTATCAAGCAATGTATTGTTATAAAAAAAACTTAATACCTTCGATTCCATGGTTTATCTATTATGTTGCATGATTCATTTCTTTATTCTTCTTGAGTTAGCTAGATCAAACACCTCAATCAATATATACCAATGGGTTATATATTGTTTGACTTATATTTCCCATGAATTTTATCATGTACAAAGTATTCATAAATTGGTAAGTAGTAACTTATTGGCAAGCCAGTTGATTGATGCCTCGCGCGGAGTAGATTTTGCATGTAGTGCCCCTGGAACGTTGCTCTGATACCATTCTTGTTACGCCCCCGCTAATTTTACAATTTTTTTTATATCTTATATTGTTTATCAAATTCTATCGCGGAAACTTCAATACAAATAGCGGTGACGAGACGTAAAAAACGAACAAAATGGCTTTTAACTTGATAAAGCTAATTATTTAAACTAACAAGTTGTTATATTTTAAAGAATCATTGCAACTTGGTTTCTTAATAAAATGCAAAGAACTCAACAAGTTACATTAATAGGTATTTTTCATTAATTGTAAAAAAAGGAGCAAAATTAATCTTTTCAAGACCAATTATTGGGATGCCATTATATTAGAATGTAAGTTGCCAATATTATATAAAATTAGAAATACATTTATAGAAAGGTGGGCATATTTGTTAATACAAAATGTATTAAATTAATAATATTTTCAGAGACAGGTTGTCACTACATATAAAACTCTACTCCCTTTGTGAGCATTCTCCAACCAATGACTTGCCTTACTTTTCAAATGTCATATCTTCAAACATCTACAAAATTGTAAAAGGGGAATGAGTACGAGTGAGTAACAAAATCATTTGATTCACCTTGCATTTGAAAGATTTATTTTCAAGAAAGTCATTTAATGCACAAAGCTTTTTAATGTACAAATGGACACTATCACTAGTTAAACTACTACCCGTAGTGCGCGCAAGAGTCATATCAATTTAATCATGGTCATGTACAATTAAGTAAATCCACAATGAACCTCAGTTGACCCCTACCGGAATTCCAATTCAAAGAAAATACCACACTAATCTTCCTTATCCCAAGATCATTGAATGTGTCACAGTACAGGAAACAATTCAGAGCAATTAATACAAAACGGGTAAAGCAACTAGTAATTCTAATGCAATAATTCAATCTTTCTTTTCAAGGCATCAAATCCATGTTTGTCTCATGGAATACTTCAATTAAAATAATGCTTATCGTATAAAAATATCATAAATGCAAAAAGGAAATCAAAGTATTAGTTACTCACCTCAAATATTCCTCGAATAATCCTAAGTGGAAAAGTGCCCTTAAAACCTTGATATTCCTCAATTAAAGTTATTTCTTGCGTTAGGATATATTCATATATGGTTAGGAGCCTTTTCCAAGTGCAAGGAGGCTGTTTTGGTGAGTTTCAATGGTTGTTCTATTACCCTTTCCCTTGGTGGACGAATTTTCCTCTTTTTGTATGTATTGAAGGGTTTGGGTTCAGCAAGGCACAAGCTATTTGCATAGGATAAATATAGATATAGAGATAGATGTGAGAGGGAGCTCGCTAAGTTGGCGTCTCCCAATGAGGGACAAGATGATAGACTTAGCTTCAGATGTGAAGAGAGGGAGAAGGCTTGGATGCTAGGAGAAAATCTCCCACCTCCGCCCTATTTATAGTTGCTAGAAAATATTTGAATTTAATTGGTTTTAATAAACCTTTGAGTTCCACCAATCAAAGTGTGACACGTGGCGCGACGTGGTACTGTACATTTGGCGGTAAATTGCTCGAGCAGTCCTCATACTTTGTGTTGACTTATGATTAAGTTATCGTACTTTGATTTATGTTATTTGAAGTCCTTCCACTTATCATTGTTTCACAATTAGATGGTTAACTTTAAGTCATACTAACCAATAACCACGTTCTTGTTTCTTACACACCATTCGAATGGCAATATTTGAGTCACGTAACATAGTTGATGCAATTCACGTGGTTTTCAATTCATCGTTGCCAATAACCACTTTTCTAATTTCAATTTCTTTGAGTAACAATTCTTTGAATTCTTGTGACATTTCAAATGATTATTTGATTGTCAAAATATCAATTATGTTCTAATTCTTGACATTTATTTGCGTAACAATTTTGCAATAATTCAAATACGATTACGTTATCATATTTCAATCTCGCAACTTCGCCGTTCAATACAATTATATTATCACATTCTATTTCTTAGTATTTATTCGAGTGACAATTCTTGTAACTTTACAATTTATACAATTCAATTCGATCACTTTGTCATAATCTTATAACATTTCAATTGGTATCAGTTCAAGTTACTTTCACATCATTATTAAAGTGATGATTATTTTACATAATTTGTTTTATAAAATTTTACGGGATGTTACATGCAGTGGTTTTCAGCTATGCCAATTTTAAAGGCTATTCAACAAATAGCCCTATTCATTGGAATATGCTTTTAGCTATTATGATGAATATCCTTTCACGCTATTCTGCATCGTTCCAATTTTATCGAATGTCCCCGATGGGACTCTTACAACGCTACTCAGTCTAATCTTTATTTTTTAATTTTTCTAATGTCTTTTTCTAATGAACTTATCCAATTAATTTTTATTTGTTTGTCAAATGTTATATTGACCATTTTAATAGGTAGAATAATATAATTTAACATTTTTATATAATTTTTTTATTATAAGAGCAAGATTAATGTACAGAAAAAAGGTTATGGGGAAAAACCCAAGGAGAAAAAACTTATTTTCAAATAAGGTGCAGGGAAAATCTTGTGATTATAGTGTTAAAGTTTTTTGTTTATTTTTTAAAAATTTTTTCAAATTATTTTGTTATTACTTTTTTCTATCATACAATTGATATTCAATTTTTTACAAAATATTACTTTTAAAATTTATTATATATTTTTTTGAAGGAAGAAAGTTGGGGCCCTCTTTTACTTTTTTTCCCCTCCAAAATGACTCCCCCCTCCCCCATACATTTCTCCCAATAAAACCAATTAATGTATGTGGGAATGGGGGAAAATGTCATTTTGAAATTCTTCCTTCAAAAAAATATATAATAAATATAAAAATTTGTCAAAATTTGAATATCAATTATATGACAAAAAAAGTAACGACAAAATAATTTGTAAAAAAGTTTTAAAAAATAAACAAAATCCTCTAACACTTTAATCACTGGATTTCCCCTATACATTATTTGAGAATAGTTTTTTCTCCTCTAATTTTTTCCCCTTAGCATTTTCCTCCAACATTAATATTGCTCTAAAATATAAAAAAATGGAAGGGGATAAAATATTATAAAATAATTTTCTTGTAAGATTTTTTTACTACTTATTAATTAATGTGCTATTTTATTTAAAAATATAAATAATAATACCGCAAAAAAGAAAAAACCAATTGAATGTTTGAACCGGACTGAAGTATTCAAATGAGGAAATTAGAGAATTTACCTATATATTTTATGTTGGTGCAATGAAATTTAAAGAAAAATTATGTGCGCATTTTATTCAGTAATTACAAAAAACATTGAAAAAAGTTTTATCAAACAAGGACTGTGTTTGTACATGCAAAACTGACACACTTGTCCTCTCTTCTAGATTCATCTTATCAAGGACACTAGCTAGGAGTAGGACAGTCCCAAATATTACAAATAAAAATCTTATATTAATTGAATTTTCCCTTCATAAAGCTTATCATCATTGTTTCCCCACA